>CAKNWT010054069.1:0-20607 GCA_932066315.1 Andricus coriarius | reverse complement strand
ACGTTCGGCATTAATTAACAGGTTATTTTAATTATATGAGTAAGTGGATGCAATCCCATACAAATCCTGAGGCTTTTCCAATTATTCAGAAGGTTTAATTATCAAAACTTATGTTGAGGAAGCCGATCAGTGTTTATTTGTTCTTAACTGGGCTTAAATTGGGCTTACCCATAGAACGCCCATAGTGAGCACTATCGGAGCAAATCAGTCTGGCCCCAAAAAGTAACGCCAGTTATATCGATAGAGGGCAGTAGAGAGATAACATGTCGGATGTGGTCTGCTGCTATTTACATCGGTAACTTTATTTTAACCTTACATATGAATAGTGAATGAATCATTTACGAACATAACTTGTTTATTATATTTTCTTGGAAATCTTAAAGTACATTAATTTGCTGAAAAAATATTCTTTTTCTCTCATCCTTAAAAAGAACTTCTGACCATTAAATTTTGTTCATACACTAAATTTTTTCTTTTAACATTATGGTAAGTATATATAATAATATATTTTATTTATTATATTTTTCATATACTTAAAATAATGAGACTGTTTTCGAATTAGATATAAGCTCTAAATTAAAATAGAAATTTCCTAAAAGCGATGAAGAGATCAACAGAGTATGATAAAATTTTCAAGTAAGACAACAATAAATAAACATTATTTTTAAACATTGCATTTTGTAATTTTGAAAAACCCGCTTGTATTGGTTAACGTGTGCGGCTGCGCGAGGCGCAACGCTGCAGGCGGGCTGTGTCGTCTGCACTAAAGCAGTCGTGCTCGCCATTTTTTCTTGTAGTCGAGTCTGTTCAAGGTTCCGTAAAATTAAGTTATTTTTACAAAGTTGTTTCGTTTTCTGTAGTAAAAATTAACAACATAAGTCATCGCCTTGTGCTGCTTCTCATTCTCCGTTGAGTATTTGTACTGAAACAAATTTATTGCAGAAAACACCACGTCAGATGCTTTTAGGACTGAACTGACTGTTGGAAGAGACGCTAACATGGAGGTCAAAAGGAATAACAGGATGCTTAAAGTTCTTACATCATAAAAAAGCGTCTAATTTAAAAAAAATAAGAACAAATATTTATCACTTTCAACTTTATGAATTCAATAACTGTACCCTTTTTTTTATTAATTGGGCATAAAATGGGCTGCCCAACTAAGGCCCAGCTATTTACCTCAATCTGGGCATTCGTTGGGCTGACCGTTACAACCCAGACAGTAGCCCAATTGGGCATTGATTGGGCTGCCCAGTTGGGGCCCAACTATTAATTGGGCAATCTGGTTGGGGCCCAGTCTGGCCCCAATTAACATTTCCACATGGGATGCATCTTAAATACGCTTAATTCATCAGGAATTTACACGAATTTGTCTTGATTTGTATGAATTTATAAGAAATTTACATGTTTTCATCTTGAATTCGCACAAATTGATCTTAAACTCGCATGAATTCTCTCTCATTCATTTTGGATTTACGTCAATTATTTTTGAATTCGCTTAGGTTTTTTTCAAGTTCACATAAATTTCTCTCGAATTTACACGAATCCACCTTGAATTTACAAAATATCATCTGGAACTTGCATGAATTCGATTAAACTCTCTAAAATTCATCTTGAAATATTATTAATTCGGTTTGAACTCGCCTTAATTCGTCTAGAATTTACGTGCATTTATAGTGAATTCGCGTAAATTGATCTTGAGGTCACTTGATTTCATTTTAAACACGCTTAATTCATCTCGAATTCAAGTTAGCTCCTCTTGAATTCGCACGAATTAATCTTGAATTCACGTAAATTTATCTTCAACATGCTTCATTCATCCTGAATTCACACGAATTCATAAATTTACGAGAACTTATCTTAAAGACGTATGCAATTTATCTTGAATTAGCTTAAATATATCTTTATTTCACGTAAATTTCTCTTAAATTCGCACGAATTCATCTCGAACTCGCATGAAATCATCTTAAATCTGCATGTCTTGAATTTGCTTCAATTCATCTTGAATACATGTAAATTTATGTTGAGCATCCCGAATTCATCTTTAATTCACACGAGTTCATTGTAAATTCGCAAGAATTCGTCTTGAATTACGTAATTTCATCGTCAACTCCTTCTCCAATCTTGAACTTGTCTAAATTATTCTTCAATTCCTATAAATTTATCTTGAATTCTCACGAATTATTCTTAAGTCCACATAAATTATTTTTAAGTCCATGTGAATTGATCTTGACTTTTGAATGAATCAATATTGAACTCGCTTGAATTTATTTTGAATTCACATGAACTGTTCTTAAAGTCGCCTGAAATTTACTTGGAATTCGCTTGAAATTCATCCTGAATTGACTTGAATTTATCTTGAACTCGTTTAAATTAATTATGAATTCACATTAATGTATCGTGAATCCGCGTGATTTCAATTTTATCTCCCTTGAAATCATTTTTAAATCGTGTTAAACTTACATATATTATTCTTGAATTTGCATTGATTTATCTTGAATTCTATTAAATTTATCTTGCATGGATTCGCGTGAATGTTTCTTTATCTCGCTTCAATTTATCCGCATTTCACGTGAATTCCTCTTCAATTCTCACGATTTTATATTGAATTACTATTGAACTCACATATATACATCTTGAATTTGCAAGAATATATCTGGAAGTAAAGGAAATACATCTTGAACTTGCTTGAATTCGTCTCAACTCCTTAGAATTTCTCTTCAAATCACGAGAATTCATCTTGAATTTCCTTAATTCATCTTGAACTCTCTTAATTCATCTTGGATTCACGTAAATTGATCTTGAATTCGCTTCAATTCATTTTGAACACGCTTGAATTCATCTTGAACTCGCTAGAATTCATCTTAAACTCGCTTCAACTCGCTCGAGATTATCTTGAATTTATCTTGACCGCGCTTAATTAATATAAAATTCTCGTGAATTCTTCTTAAATTCGGACGAGTTGATCTTGAACTCTCCTAAATTAATCTTCCATTTGTATGCATTTATTTTGAATTCGCTTAAATTAACCTTGAATACGGATGAATTAATTTTGAATTCACGTGAATTCGTCGCCAATTCGCGTGAATTATTCTTGATTTTACGTGAATTTTTCTGTAATTCGCACGAATCCTATATTTAATTGTTGGTAGGGTTACCGCCACCTGATCTGCGATTTAACTTCAGTAATAAGTATTAGTCACAGTTCAATTGTAGTTCAAAATGTTTGAAAATTTCCAAATTTAGAGTATCGTTTTTTTAACTTAAAGATTTTCAAATGTGGCAAAGATTTGTGTGTTTGGATTTTTTATAAGAAACTGCTTTAATTTTTTATTTAACGGCAAAGTTGACATTTTTTTTTACTTTTCAGAAGCCACCATTTTTTTTTAATTTTTAGGTATACCAAAGAAAGTTTTATATCTGTACTATAACCAGCTACCTTCTTTTTTAAATTGAATCTTTTGAAATTTCGGAAAGATGTATTTGGATTTTTACACTCTCATCAAAAAAGGTATTATATTTCTATAAAATTTGACCTGCCCCCAACTGTTTTTGTGAAATGTCCACGTTTTGAGATCCCATGAATCCGAAAAACAGGTTTTTACGAATGTGTCTGTATGTAATTTTTAGTCTGTTAGCACGATAACTTTCGACAGAATTGAAATATTGGATGGGCCTTTAGTATAGTCTTCAAGTGTCCTAAAATGAAGGTCAAGTTCGTTGGCCAACCACAAAAAATAATGAAAAATGAAAAATTCCATTTTGCGGTCAAGCTATATAATGATACGAAATAAGATGAATTGAGAAAAATTATGTACTCAAAAAAGATCTACAAATTGGTTAGAAATACATTTTTGATAAGACGCGTAGTTTTTGTTATATTCGTGAAAACACTGCATTAAAAATAGATAAAAAAGGAATTTTTAGACAAGCGACACAAGATAAGAAAAAAAATAATGAAACAAATGTTGTTCACCTAAAAAGGATCTGCAAATTTTTTTGTAATTATTTTTTCATAGGACGCTTGGATCTTGTTCTAATCGCGAAAAATAACATTAACAATAAGAAAATTAACTTTTTGGAAAAACGACGCAAGGTACGAAAAAAAATGAATCGCCAAAAAGTTTGCGTTCAAAAAAGAGCTACAAATATATCAGCGATTAATCTTTTTGGTTGATGATTTATCCTTTTAGTTGAAAATCCTCTTTTTTCAATTTAACTATTTTGTTAAAAATTTTTTTGTGCAAATTAATTTTTTGACTGATAATTTAATTATTCCATATTTGGTTGAAAATTTATCTTCTTCAGTTTAGACTTCAAATATTTGGTTGAAAATTCCTCTTTTTGTTAAAAATTAAACTTTTTTAATATAAAACTAATATTTTTGGTTGAAAACTCATTTCTTTGGTTGAAAATTTAACTACTAAATTAATCTTTTTTGGTGGAAAATTAATCTCCTTGATTAATAATTGATCCATCTGGTTAAAAATTTATCTCTCGGATTGAAAATTAGTTTTTTATTGAAAATACTTTTTATTAATGAAAATTAACCTATAATATTCATTTTTTCGCAAATGTATCTTTTTTGGTAGAAATGCAATTTTTTGGTTGAAAATTCATCTGTTTGGTTGAAAATGGAACTATTTCGTTTAAAATATATTTTTTTTTGTTGGAAAATAAATTTTTGACTGAAAACTTAACTATTCCCTGTTTGGTTGAAAATTTTAACTATTTTGTTTAAATTTTTTTTGGTAGAAATTAATTTTTTTGACTTAAAATTTAATTATTCCGTGTTCGGTTGAAAATTTATCTTCTTCAGTTTAGACTTTAATTATTTGATTAAAAAGTCTTCTTTTTTGTTAAAAATTATTCTTTTTGGGTATAAAATTAATATTTTTGGCTTAAAATTCTTTTCTTTGGTTGAAAATTTAACTATTAGGTTGAAAATTCTTTAAAAATTTTTAATATTTGCTTGATAATTTTGAAAATTTTATTAGAAAAAAATCTTTTTTGGTAGAAAATTAACCTTCTTGATTGAAAATTTACCCTTCTGGTTAAAAATTTATCTCTTGAATTGAAAATTAGTTTTTTTTATTGAAAATACTTTTTTATTAATGAAAATTAATCTATACTATTCAACTTTTTGTCAAAAATTTATCTTTTTTTTTTGTAGAAATCCAATTTTTTGGTTGAAAATTGAACTATTTCGTTAAAATTTTTTTTTTTTTGAAAAATAAATTTTTTAATGAAAACTGAACTATTACCTGTCTGATTGAAAATTTATCTTCTTCAGTTGAAAATTCGATAATTTGGTTGAAAATTCCTGTATTTTATAGAAAATTAATTTCTTATTTTGTATTATTAATTCAAACATTTCTTTTTATATTCGAATATTTGTTTGTAAATTCATGTATTTTGTTATAAATTACTCTTTATTGACAGAAAATAATTCTTCTTGCCTTAAAATTTATCTTGTTTCTTATAAGATGCGCACCTTTTTAAATTATAAATACAAGACAATGAAAATATGTATGTTCCAATACCAACGCATATTATGAATTTTAATAATATAAATTTATTGAAATGATACATTATTCAGGGTAGCTGAGAATAAAATTTAATGCAAAATAAGAAACAAATATTAAAGTAATCATGATAAGCAATATATATTTGATACAAAAGTGTTGAACATAATGTAGAAAAGTTCACATTTTGGACAAAATTGTGTACGAAGCACGAGATACGTGATGAGAACGTGTTCATAAAGCCGAAGGAGCTTTAACGAAAGAGAATTCACAATCACCAAATTACATTTGTCGATTCTTTGAAATATAATTTCGAAACATCTATGCCCAAATCTGGGGAAAATAAAAAGCCCTAGGCGCGTTCAAACTTGCAAGCCGCACTCAATAAATTTTGTTACTTTTTTATTTAACGACAAAATTGACATTTTTTTAACTTTTTAGAAGTACCATTGTTTTTTTCTTAATTTTAGATGTATCAAGAAATGTTTTATATCTGCGCTGAAACTATCTAGAAATAATTTGCAATTGATGAGAATAATAAAACAATTGTTTATCACGTTATAAACAAATTAACGAACAAAAGTTATTTTCGCGATTAAGAATCTTTTGCTTCTTGAAATTCAGAGTTTTGGTATACAATATGACCGAAATAAAAGTTTTATGATTGTTTAATAAAAATAGATGCTATTTGACAATTCTTTAAATAATTTTTATAAACAAAATCACAGTTTGACTATTTATCAACGAATAGGCTCAATTTTTCAAGGAAATCGACTAAAAATGTCTTTCCGGTAACTTTTTTCTATGACGCTTAGTAAATTTACGTGAACTATTTATTACTTTAACAATTTTTATAAACAAATTCCGAGTTAGGCTATTTTCCAATGATCAGGCTTAATTTTTTCACGGAATTTACCCACCCTTTTTCAAATTTGATAATTATATGTATTGCTGTTTACAGCATTTGAAAAGACAAGCACTTTATCTTCATGACTTTTTTCGATAAAAAACAAATTACCGGAGTTATAGCACTTACAAAATTCCAAAAAGACAAATAAAAATGAAAATTTTAGGCCAACACCGCCAGATATGAAAAAAAGTGAAGAGGAGAAAAAAATTGATTTTTGAACACCCTACAAGATTTGTTATGATAACTTTTTGAATTTTCTTGAAAAGTCAAAAATTTAAATTTAGATCTCACAAAAAAATAATAAAAAATAAAAAATTCTATTTTGCAGTCAAACTACACAAGATATGAAAAAAGATGACAACACAAAAATTATGCATAACACTAAAAATAAAAAAATTAAATTTTTTTAAACCAGTTTTTTTTTTAACTTTTCAGAAGTACAATTTTTTTAAATATTTTTAAATTTATCAAAAATGGTTTTATATCTGTGATAAGACTACTCAGAAATAATTTGCAGTGTGGGAGAATAATATATTAAATTATGTATTACTTTATAAAGAAATTTATGAACACAAGTTATTTTTAGTATTAGGAATGTTTTGCTTATTGAAATCCAGAATGTTTGTATATAAGGTGCGAGAAATAAAAGTTTTATTACTATTGCTCAACTTTTTTACGGACTCAACTAAGAATGTCTTTCCGGTGACTATTTTCTATGAAGTTTTGTAAATTCACAAGAAATATTTATTACTTAAACAATTTTAATAAACAAATTCCGAGTTTGGCTGTTGTTCAATGAATACGCCCAATTTTTTCACGGAACGTGCTAAAATTGTATATAGGATAACTCTTTTCTATGGTTCTTTGCAAATTCCTAGGAAATATTAATTATTGAAACAATTTTTATAATCATAATAATCAGCTTAATTATTTTTCAGCGAATCATGTTAGATTTTTTTTACAAATTCGGATGCAAATGTTTAGATTTGCAGAATTATTTAATCTGTAACGTGAGAGGGCACCCATGTCAAGCCGTGTGAAAAAAAGTTATTGAAATCTTCATTTCTTTTTTAGTTTTTGTTATATCCTCTTTTGTAATTCATTTAGAGATTTCTTTCTTTCTGCTAAAAACGTATTCTTATACAAATATAGTTCTATTCAACACTTTTTCTTCCATTCATCAGAATTTTTTCCAGTCATCCAGACTTTGCTTTGCCTAGAGTACAAACATGATAAAGGCATGTTTGAGATAAGAACTTGTCAAGGAATTCATTTCACTTTCTTAGAAAACCCTTTAGTAGGAAAATCGACTTTCAAAAAATAAATTTTTATTGAAAGTAATAAAAAGTTTTTTCTAATAATAAGGTTTAGGCAATTGTGGATACCCTCAAAACATTAATTTTTCGAACAAAGTGACTGGGCCTAATAGACTCATCTTCGTTGAAAATTATCATGTAATCTTTCAAAGTGATGAAGACATTTCGTAAAATGTGGATGACCTTGTAGGGCGTTTCGAGTGTTCGTAGGATACGCTCATCTTGTTAGTACCAACGATACAGCTGACCAAGATGCATTTCTTTCAAATCTGTCGTTCGTTTCGGTGATTGACTTTGAGTATAGGTCTATCAAAAACGGAAATTTTTTCAAAAATTCCAAAAAAAGTGCGTGTAGTGTATTTATTGATCCCAACCTAATTTTTTAATTTTATTATTTTATTAATCATTGTCTAATAAAGTTATTTAGTCTTTCTTAACCCAATTGTTTCTAATATTTCAAAATTAATTTGCGATCGAATCTGTGAATAAATAAAAGAAATCAAGTGCATATCATTAATATAATTTTTTGTTCGAACTCTCGTTCTACTTTCGCTCTTACGAGGTCACTTACAGGAATAAAGCACTAATTACTCTCATTTCAGAACAATCAAACAACGAACTTTGTACTTAGAAGTCACCTATAAAAAATCAAGGTAAACTAGAGCTACACACTATTTTTATTTTAACTTGCTAATGGTGAAGGATTACGTCGCGTAAATATTTTTTGCAAATCCACTCATTCGGAACAAGAATTTTTTATTTGAAAAAGGATTCAGAGAATCTGCATATATCTGCTTTGAGACGAGATCTACGTCTAAAAAATGGATCCTCTTAGTAATTCAGATGATGAAACGAAATTTGCATTTGGGTCTTCCCAAAATGACCCAAATATTCCAAGGACTCATGACATAATCTTTCCTCGGATAGTAAACAAAATATAGAAATTGTCCCACCACAAAATTTGACCAATTAATTAGCGAAAATAAATCCTTGATATTTGAATGAATATTCTTCAGGTATAGAATTGTCAGTGAGAACAAGATGAATGAATATGAAAGGAATTAATACCATGGGATAGTATTGAAAGTTTATAGAATTTTACTCAATGGCTGGAGTATTTTAAATACTAAATTTATTCATCTATAAATAAAACATAAGCTTATTTTTAAATATTATACCGACTATTTTGTAATATGAAATATATTTCGTAATAGATTTGACTTAGTACACTAAATTCCTGACCTTTACATCACGAAAAAAGTAACTAATTATCGTTATTCTTATCGATACGAAATGTAACGTTTTCTCAGTTATTTGTTAGTTAATTTTGCATTTTAGCAATGTATATATCATATTAATTTTTACATAACTTTATTCATTTCTTTTGAGTCACAAGTTGAAATTCGTAGGTTATCCATGACCCACATAATATGTATTTCTAAAGCAAGGAATGTTTTAGGAAATTTTTTATTTCAGGGTGGGCGAAAAATTACTATTTTCCTATCTCTATGGCTCTGTTTCTTCAGATTTACCTCGTTTCAACTCCCACTTCTGAAATATTTATAACTTTCCACGGCCAACAGAAAATGTCTTAGAAAAAATTACACTTTTATGAAATAATTGCATTCTCAACTAGGCAAGATCAATTTTTAGCCAAAATAGGTAAATTTTCAAACAGAGAGATAAATTTTCAACTAAAATTATGAATATTTTACTACAATAAAATAGTTCAATTTTAAGTGACAAACATTATTTTCATACAGGAAACGAGGAATTGATATTTCCATAAAAAAGATCTTCAAACAAAACAAAAAAAAAACAAAAAACAAAAAAAACTTTTAACTGAAGATTTCAAATTTTAACTGAGTAGTTTAATTTTCAACCCAATAATATATATCAATCAAGAAGATTAATTTTACACTAAAAGAAAAAGACGAATCATTAACAAAATACATGGATTTTCAACTAAAAAAAGATAAATTTTCAACCTAATAGTTAAATCTTTAACCAAAAAATAAACTTTAGATAAAGGAGTTCAACATTCGATCAAAAAAGATTATAAAAAAATAATGAATCGTCAAACAAAAAATGAATTGCATCTGAAGAGTTCAATTTTCAACTAATTGTAGTTGAATTTTCAACCAAATGATTAATTTTGATCAAAAAGAATAATTTTTTGCTAAAATAGTAGAATCTTCAACCAATTTCACAGATCTTCATATAAGAAAGAGAAATTTTCTACCAAATAGTTGAATTTTTAACTAAGAATTATAAACATTGAACTATAAATAGAATAGTCAATTTTGCAGCTACAAAAATCAAGAATTTTGAACAAAATATTTAAATTTTCAAATTTTTAATCAACAAATGCATTTTTGAAAAAGGACTTCCACTTTCAACTAAGTAGTTAAATTAAAAAAAAATATTTGAATTTTTCAACTACACAAGAAAAAAATTTTCATCTGAAAAAGATAATTTCTCAATTCTAAGTATTATATTTGATATTTCAACAAAAAAAGATTTTCATTTTGAATAAAAAATAGCCTAGTGCAACCAAAAAAGATTAATTTTTCACAAAATAGTTGACTTCTCAACCAAAAAGGATTAATTTTTAACCAAACAGTTGCACTTTGAATCAAAAAAGATAAACTTTCTACCAAAAGAGATGAATTTTCAAACCAAAAAGAAATTAAATGAATTTTCAACAAAAAGTTACAAAGTTTGTAACAAATAGTTGAATCTTGAACCACAAAAACAAACTTTTAAAAAAGGATTTCAACTTTCAATACAAAAAGATTTGATTTTAATTTCCAATCAAAAACAGTTGAATCCGACAAAAAAAGACGAAATTTCAACGAAACAGTTCTATGCTCAACTATAAATGATCGATTTTCAAGCATAATTGGATTAGTTCAATTTTCTATTAAAAATAAAAAAAATGTAACTGCATAGTTGAGTTTTTAACTATGAATATAAACTTTAAACGAAACATTGAATAGTTAAATTTTCAGTTAAGAAAAGCGCGGATATTAAACAAAACCCTTAAATTTTCAACCAAAAAACGGGTTAGTTAAATTTTTAGTGAAAAAGTTCATGTTTCACAAACAAAAAACAAAAATTTAACAAAATGAGGAATCGTAAACCGAGGAAATGAGTTTGCAATTAAAGAGTTGAACTTTTAACTAACTCTTTCAATTTTCAAACCAATGATTTATTTTAAACAATAAGATTAATTTTTTACAATAAAAACGAATCTTCAACAAAGTACATGGATTTTTAACTAAAAAAGAGAAATTTTTAACAAAATAGTTGAATCTTTAACTAACAAATATAAACCTTAAACCAAAAATAGAATAGTTAAATTTTTAGTTAAAAAATTCGGATTTTAAACCAAATACTTCAATGTTCTAATTTTCAACCAAAAAATGCATTTTTATAAAAAAGTTATATTTTTAAATAGGTGGTTGTATTTTCAAACAATTATTTGAATGTTTTATCTGAAGGAGATAAATTTTCAAGTGGAAAAGGTAAATTTTTTGAAAATAGAATAGTTAATTTTCAGTCAAAGAAACAAATTTTGAGCAACAACAAAAATAGTTGAATTTTTCACCAATAGCCTGCATTTTTGAAAAATTAGCTTAAGTTTCAAAAAATAAATAAATTCCTTAGTTAAAAATATAATATTGTATATTAGAATCTAAAAAGTTTTTCATTTTTGATAAAAAATAGTTGAATTTAACCAAGAGAAACGATTTTTTAACAAAATAATTAACTGCTCAACCGAAAAAGATGAATTTTTAACCAAGCAGTTGCACTTTGAACTAAAAAAGATGAAATTTCTACCAAAAAAGGTGAATTTTCAAACCAAAAGGATGAATTTTTCACAGTTGAATTGTCAACCCGTAGAGATAAATTTTTAACAAAAAGCTAAGTTTGTAACAGATAGTTCATTTTTCTGACAAAATAATTGAATTAAAAAAAAATGGTGGAATCTTTAACCGAATAGTATGATTTTCCAACAAAATTTCTGAATTTTACACAAAACAATAAAAATTTTAATCATATAATAGATGCGTTTAACAAAAAAAGATGAATTTTGAACGAAAATTAGTTGTATTTTCAACCAAAGAAATGAATTTTCAACCAAACAAAAAACGAAAATTCAGCACTGGAAATTAATTTTTTCTTTTCTTTCTGGAAGTGTTTCTATAGAGTTTAGAAAATTTTGTATTTCGGGGTAAAAAAAATTTTCAACCTTTCGAAAATTATCCGCCGCAATTTGAATAGTGAAAATGAAAAAATAATTGAGAAAGCAATGAAATTGATTGATTGTCGTAAAAAAATACTTTTGAACTACGTTTGGACAATTTAAACGATTGAGTCAATTAAATCCGACATTTAAAAAAAAAAAACAGTAAAAATGTGACAGAACGAGTAACTAAAAGATTAACGATTTTTATAGTTACTGTTACTCAAAGAAAAACAAGTAGTTACCAATTCGTTACTTATTTACAAAATTAAGTTTTGATAAATATAGTTACCAAAAAAATAACTAGTTACTTTCATAACGATAATGACAACAAACTTACTTTTTTAAATAAGTAAATAATTGATAACTAGTTACTTTTTTCACCAAAAGCAACTATAAAAGTAGTCCATGGACTACTAAACTATTATGTCACTATTGAGAAGATGTCTCCAGATTCGATATAAAAATGGGTGTGTTAATAGGACGAACCAAGGTAAACTCGGTTCGTTAACACTAACACAGACTCTTAACGTGCGGTTTCATAACGGTACGAACTCGTAAGAAAAGTATTACATAAAGCAATCTACAAGACTCTCGACTGTAGAAGCTGCGGTGCAGTGCTCCTCGCGGAATTTCCAAAAGCATTTTATATTATTTATAGTCTTATAATATATTATTTAAAAATGGTCACATAAAAGGCGAAGCGGGTTACCCAACTTATACAATTAGCGATATGTGTCTCAAGGTATGCAAATTTAATATAATAATAATTAAAGTTTTAATCCAAATAGGTCAAGTATGCAGTTAAGGTAGTTGTCGTGTCAGAAATCAAATCTCTATAAAAAATATTTTTTCTATCATTTTTGAAACGAATAACAATATATAAAGATTGTTTACTAATTAAAAAAATTGGGCACAGTAAAGTTGTAAGGAATGTTTTGGTCGAAAAAAAATAAACCATGCTTTATTGAAATTTAACGATTTGCAAAAAATTGTTAATGAGCGACACTAAGAAATAATTCAATTCCAAAAACTGTTGTTCAAATTACTATTTTTCGTCAGTTTTGAACTTTTTGCATAAAAAATAATGTTTCTTCTTCGATAAGATATAACCAGCAATATAATTTTAATTCTTATAATCATAGAAACTTGATTTTTCAAAAAATCCGACATCTGAAAAAAATTGTTTTTCTATGATTTTAAGAATCAAAATAATTTTACTGATGATGTAACCCTTTATATAAAAACGGCTAACGTCCATTGATAGTGAGCATGGTAGCGGTCTTTTCTTTCGCATAGGATGATATCTTGTTTTATAATTAAAATCTACTGAAGTAAAAAAGGAAATTCCTAAGTTTATCGATCACCGATAACTATTTCGATTAATGTGTTTTTATTATTGCTTTCTAAACATCCAGATCTATTTAACAATACCTTTACTATCAAATACGTAAGATACGCAAGAATTAAGTAAAATGAATAATATTCTGTACTGAATCATCATTCTGCTTAATACGTAAAATGATTTTCATAAAGTTATTTAATTTAGGTAAACGATGTTCGGCTTTCTCAATACACGACGTAAAATATATTTCATTAATTTTTCTTTATTTCTCGTCCAGTCAAAGATGTTCTATTTTATGATTATCACGTTCTATTTCAGCTGATATAATTGCACTATATTCTATTAGATGAATGTAAATGTCATTTTTTTAAATTGCGATTTTTCACATGATTACATTGAATAACCAAATTATGTGAACATTTCAGGAAAATAATGCTGTGTAATAAACTTTTATTTATGGCGAAAATAACTATATTCCCATTGCATATACATTTTTTTTTTTAATATTTGTGATGTTTTGAAATGAGTATCTGAATTAAATTTTCAGAATTATCAGTACATATGTTTTAAATATCTATCGATGTATTTTGATACGCTAATTATAAATAAATATGCTTAAATTTCAAAATATTATTAATAAATCAAACTTCCAGAAATTAAAGTTTAAATTTAAAAAAATAAAGTAAAAATAATTTGAATGATTCAATGAAAATATTGTTTTTTTTGTTGACCAAAAATCGAAATTTTGAGAATTGTAAAATAACGTAACGCTAGAGAATGACACAGGGTCTATGGCATAATCTGTCTAATATTTGGAATTACATTTTTTGAAAAAACATAAACTTAAAAAAAAAAAAATTGTGCGATTTGTTTTTTAAAAAACAGTTTTTCAAGGAAAATAATTCTTTTTAAGCCTTCCTTTGCAATTTCGATGCACCATTTGTTTTTTTAAGTTTATGTTGGTTTAAAAAATATACTTTCACTGAAAGCAATTATTTAATGCTTTTTATGCATTAAACTGAAGTAATAATTATTACGCGATCAATTTTTTTACAGTATTAAATTACATCAAGATTGAATTTGAATTTTTTCAATTAAGTAATAGAAATGGATTATTTCCTTTACGGTTATGTAGTTGAATATTTTCTATTATTTTCATATTTAAAGTTTATTCATATTTAAAATACCTCTGTTCAAATTTTATAATTTTTTCAAATGTCTGATGTGAAATGAGTATCTGAATTCAATTTTCAAAATTATATGTCCATATGTTTGATTTTTTTCTGGATATATTGGCTATACTTTGTATAATAAAAGTATATTTATATATAAAATACCTCTATTCCAATTATATAATTTCTTTAAATGTGTCTAATGTTGTGAAATGAGTATCTGCTTTCAATTTTCCAAATTATATAATAAAAATAATTTTAATGTTCCAATAAAAGTTATTGTTTGTTTTATTTAATTAAGTAACATACATTTATTATTTAACCCAAGATCATGTAATTGAATATTGGTTATAATTTGTATAATAAATGTGTATTTATGTTTGACATAACTCTATTACATGTATATATTTTTTTTTTAATGTTTGTGATGTGAAATCAGTACAGTACTGGTCAGAATTGCCACTCTAATAAAAATTTTTAATAAAATAAAACGACGGTATTAAAAACTTTTTTTTCGCGGTTATCTCAGCTATAATTTAAGTTAAAAAGATTGATAAAAATAACGTTAGAAAGCTTATTGAATTTTGCAATATATTTTTTTTTAAATAAGATTATAATTAGAGACTTGTGCAAAAATTGTATGACATGTTGATTTTTAATACATAAGTTAGCGCGCGCGTATGATAGTCTAGTAGAAACAAAACACCTTCAATGAAAAATTGTTTAATTTACAAAACAAATTATTTAAACAAGGCTTTTTGTAATTGAATTTTTGTTTTTATTGTCACTTCTTGCCAAATTTTTAAAAATCGTTAAATTTTAGTAATTGATAAATCATTTTTTCGAGGAAAACGTTAATTTTCCTGTTTCTAATTTTTTAGGTAAATTGTTTTTCAGCTCAAATAACTCAAACCATTTTCTTCGAAAGAAAACATTTTTTAATGAAATAACTATGTTTGAAGAATATTTACTTATTTTAAAAATTGGAAACAGTAGAGCTTTAGGGAATGTTTTTCCTGAAAAAGCAAACCAAGAAAATTCTTTTATCCAGATACCTCATTTTTCGCGCTACTACCTTAAATATAAAAATAAGATCATAACAAAATATTAATTATTTTAATTGTATAGTTTAATAACTAAGATTATGAATAATAATTAGGAAATTACATTGTTATTGAGCATAAGAAGAAAAATAATGCTTTCGATTATTAATGCATATTTTTTTAATGTTAGGAAACGGTACTCCAGTTAGAAGGTTTTTATTAGATTCTATGGAGGTTTAAGTTCGATTTTGCATAAAACCGGTATTCAATATCGAAGCACGTGTTCATCATTCCTTTGGATTGCACGACAAGTGGCATGTACTTTATAATTTTTTTTTGACGACCTCTGTTACTTTAACGGTTGCCGAACAAAATGAGAACGTTCAGTTTACTATTAGAGCTGAGAAGTTGATCATTGGAAGACAATTTTGACTTATTAATCATCAAGTGCGAGGTGATAACTTTTTTATTAAAAAAAAATGTAATTACTTTTTTCATTTTTAGTTGTGAGCGCTACTATAATAATTAGAGGGAATATAACAATCATATAGTATATCAATGGGGTGCATAGTGATCATAATTACACAATAAAGTCTATATATATATATATATATATATATATATATTTTTATTTATCCTTATATTATTTATTGTATAAATAATGAATAAAATGGGAAAATAAAATATTTGGAAAGTGTTAATTTTTATCGCCGAGGAAAAGCCTTGTATAAAGTTTCTGCGCATCAGAGAAAATTAGCCGCTGCATATTTTGTCGATTTACAAAAAAAAAAAATCTAAATTTCTATAAGAAAGACATCGTGTGAGTATCAAACGGACTAAACCATTTTTTTAGAAGAATTTTTTTTTCATAAAATCAAAGTTTAAAATTTCTTTGCAAACAAGAAATACAAAAAAATGTCGAGATAAAATTTTTCACTTCAAAAAAAGTTCTATAAAAAATAACTTTCGCTGTTCTGTGATAACTTGCATCATTTAGGAGAAAAAGTAGAAAATTACATTTTTAGGATGAAAAATTCTCCCGGCCTTAAAAATGGTAATCACACACATTTATAATTTTTTTATGGTAGAAATTATAAACAAATTCCAAAATTAGTAGCTTTCACATAGAGAAAATTTAATTTTTTTACTAAAAATTTAGCATACAACTGAATCGTAATATTGCATTAAGAAAATGTGTCGCTTGATCCTAATTTTTATTATTATTAACAAATGATGAAATACATATTCATTTGCACATTTTTTTGCATATTTCAACTTTTTTTTATAATAATACAGATTAATAATATGTTTTAAAGTTACTACTAATCACAGAACATTTTAAACATTTAACTCTTCTTATTGTTTATAAAATAAATTATGCAAAAATTCTAAAACTACTCATCATGAAGAAAAAAATTATTTTGTCTAATAAATCATATTCTATACACCTGCATAATGATTTTGCTTTAAATTAACATGTGTCCTCATTTCTGAAATATTATTGTTACTATCAAAATATTAAATGAATATTGTATTTAACTGTTTATATCAGAAATAAACTGTGTTTGCTTAATACAAATTCAAGATATATTACGGAGTAAATTTTAAAATAAATTCTTTTAAATTGAAAAAATACTATTCTTGATGAGCAGTAATTTATAAACTAATACTTAGGTGACTAGTTTCAAAATTTTAACAATGACGAAGGTAATGCCTATAATGTTCTGTAATTTTTAATTACTTAACAAAAATTAAATTGGTTTTATGAGAAAGGCAATGTTTAAATATGCAAAAAATTCAAAAAATACAATAACAATTAAGAGTCTTCTTTTTTTTCGGAAGATTACTATTCATTTGTCTGGAATATTTTCAAACACAAAAAAAATATTTTTTTAAAATCTGATAGTGACTATATTTATAATTTGTATTATTAACAATAAAAAATATTACATTTTTATAAATATGTGAGATTATTCATCAAGTGAAAACATATATACAAATCTTAATGATACAAGCAATCTTTACCTATGCGAAAAATGTAAAAATTAGTATATATTTAATAATTTGTTAATAAAAATAACATATAAGAGCCAGTGACACATTTTCTTGATGAAATATTTTTATTCAACTGTCTGGAATATTGTTTAGTAGAAAAAATAATTTTTATCTGCGTAAAAGTGACTAATTTTATAATTTTCAAATAATTTTTATCATTAAAAATTATAAATATTCAACAATAATGCATTTTTGTGATTATTATTCAATTTTAAACATATTTGGAACTGGTTTAATGAACAATGTTTTTCTTCCTTGAGATCTTCATCCTATGATTTTTTTATAATAATCAGATTCAATCCTAAAATAATTATTATTTATGTTCCTCACGTGTACCTGCATTGGTTTTGTAACACGAAATCATTAATCAAGTCTAATGATTTATACAATAAATACCATAAGGATGAATTTGAAAAAATAATTTGTCGTTCTTATTTTCGATTTACCTGCCACCACCCCCTGATTAAAAAAATTCGTTTAATTAAATTTTTATTTAAATTGTGTTACTATTATATTCAGTAATATTAATCACTTTCTCCTAATATATAACATGTATTATTCAATATTTTTGTGTATTTAAATAATTATTATTTTCTCAAACTTAACTTTATTACTAATAATTGAAAGCCACTTACTTTTTATGTGAAAAAATTATTAACTCTCGTTTGCTCATGCAGTTTATTATAATATTTTGTTACTTAACACCTGGAAAGACCCATGACTGGGAGTTGCATAAAGTGACTGTCCACGTTATTTCCAAGGTAGATGACGATCTTCAAATATATAATTTTGAAACAGATGAAACATTAAGAATAAATTTAAAAATGATTTAGCAAGGTCTGAGCTGAAATATTAAAATTTGAAATTGTCTCCATTGTATTATGATATAAATTTATGAATATTATCATTAGCGTCATTAGTTTTACTGAAACATAATTTCACATTTGGAAAAATGAGGAAAGCTTTGTGAATTAATAATATTTATAATATTAATATGATCTTAATTTATACATTGAATAGGATAGGCAGTTGTAGAAACAAGAAAGCGATAATATTTTCCATTTCACCTAATCGGTGAACATGTAATATATGAGAGTTGAATAAGCAGCTACCACAACATTATTGAGATAAATGTTCTGTAATATACTTTACTAGACCCAGGCCATAATATGCGCGCGAAAGCGCGCGCCTAATAGATTATTACCTGAAGGATATTACAGTTTATAATTATTTAAGGTTATTTGTGGTTGTAGTAACTATCCCTTTCCTCCAGTTATTTGAAGCTTTCTCCCTTTAAAATTTCTTAATTTGTTCATTTATTTCTTCATCGATAAGATCAGATTCTTTTTCCTGTAGTTTATCCCTTTTCCCTTAAATTTTGTTGTAAGAAATCCTGTTTCTTCTAAGTGATTCATGAAGTAATCAGTCCAATCCTCCATCTTTATTTCAGTACTTATGCTTGATTTTCTCTTGCATTTTGTGTCTCTTCTAATTCGTGAACATTCGCACATTTTCCTAAACTCTCATCTTTTTTAATGTAAGCTTCTCATGAAGCTTTATTTTCTTTCCATTTTGTGTATAACTTCTTGACCTTACTCTTTCTTCTTGACCATTCCTTCTCCCACAAAACTTTTATTCCCTAATCTAAATCTGATAAAGCACTCATTTTTTCATTATATTCGCTCTTAAATTCTTCGTGCTATACTGCAATCTCCTTTTCTGGTACCCATTTGCTATACGAGAACTGTCCGGCAAGTATCCGACCTTGTGGTGTATCAGAAATAAGACTTAATTCTGGTCAATGGCGATGATATCCCCTTCAAAGTGCTCCCCTTTGGAAGCCACAACCTTTCTCCAGCGATCCTTCCACTTTCGGAAGTTCTCCTTTAAGTCACCTTTCGGAATATCTACCAGCTGCTTCGTCACATTCTGTTTTATTTGCTCTACATCTTTTAATCGTTTTCCTTAAAGAGGATAGTTTAAATTGCGAAACAGCGAGAAATCACAGGGAGCTAGGTCAGGACTGTATGGGGGCTGCTGAAGTTATGTAAGGCCGTGTTTCACCAGAAATTGCTGAATAAGCTGCGATGAATGGAATTTGCATTTTCGTGGTAAAGGACACTAGTCGGAAACTAGTCGTCTAAAGATTCACAGGTTTGTGTCACTTAGTAAGCGGCGTCACAGTGGTTCCTCCTAAATGGTAAATATTTGTTTTTAATAATAGCACAAGTAGGCACAAAGTTGAAACACATGGCACCATACTCTCCGGACAGACCTCCTAGTAAACATCCTATTGGTTAATAATCTTACTCTATACTGTCCATTATATTCCAATCTTTTATCTTATTATGACGGTCGTACTTAGTTGTAGCAGGGATCACAGTCTCTATTCTTTCTAAAAAAGAGGAATGGCGGACTTCTTTCCAAAAATAGAGGACTTTTGGAGGACGTTTTTTTTTAAATAAAGGATAGTATATGAATCAAGGTTAATAAAAATGTTATTAGTGTTCGGATGAACAATTATATATTTTTTTGAAGAAATTAGAAGGAAGTCAGTGGGAAACAAGATATCATCGAATGGACGTATGTACAATACCATTTACAGTACAAAATAATAAACCTACATAAGTGAAGGCACTAGAAAATGAGACATCTTTGAATAGATTTTTGACCATATACGTTAAAAATTAATGTAACCATATAAACTCTTTAAATGATAATGTGCTTAATAAGTTATAACTTAAAAAATCTTCTTCACAGTCTTCTAGCAGTCTTCTATACTTATTTGAATGGGAATACCTTTACCTCGTGAATACCTTTACCGTTCGGATAGTTTATTGAAGAGTTCGCAATTTGTATCAATAAACCTAAGCTTAATTAAATCTTACGCCTTTTTTTATCGAGTTCACACATTCTATATACCTGCGGTTCTAACAATACTTAAGTTAATCTCAATTTTACTTGTCTTATTTAATTAGCATCAGTTGTAGCTAAA
>CAKNWT010054031.1:0-11441 GCA_932066315.1 Andricus coriarius | reverse complement strand
TGGTCATTCGATATTATTTTTTTATTTGATAAACAAATTTGATAAACAAATGCATAGTTTCGACATTTATAGACAGAAAGTAATCGTTTTTCTCTAATAGACTTAAAATTACATAAGTAGTGATGTTTAGTGACGAAGAATTGTCAATTGATATTATTTGTTTATTTTAAAAACAAATTTTATGAACAAATGCATAGTTAGACCACTTATCGATAGAAAATAACCGCTTTTCTTTATAATCGTCTTTAAATTATACTTGTGGATATTTTAGTAATGCAGACCTGTCCTTCGATATTATTTGTTCATTTTATAAACAAATTTTATTAAAAAATGCATAGTTTGGCAATTTATGGGCAGGAAGTAATTGTTTCTCATTCTTAACGCCTTTAAATTATATATGTGGTGGTGTTCAGTTATGAATAATTGTCACTTGATATTGTTTGTTCATTCAACAAATTTTATAAACAAATTCATCGTTTTTCCATTTATAGACAGAAATTAATGTTTTTCTTTCTGATTGCCTTCAAATTATATAAGTGATTATGTTTAGTGGTGAAGACTTCTCGCTTGATATTATTTGTTTATTTTTCAATAAATTTTATGAATAAATGCATGAAGAAGAAACCTTTCTCTCAAGAAATCATCAAAATGCTTAAAACCCCTTATTGGCACTGTGTTTTTCCCGTGATATGTAATGTCAAAAGAAATATTTCCTGTTATTTTCTACAAAGTTTAAATGTGTGCGTTGTTTTTCGCGCTGTCTTAGTACAAATAATAAATAAATGGTACAATTCAGTGAATACGCAAAGTTAATTGTTACTTTATTTTTTCAATAATTTTTTTTCCCCCATTTTCCTCAACTTAAGGCCATGTGACGAGTGGGCCACGTGACCGGCTTCCTACCTTACCGACACTTTTTTTATTTGTAAACCTATTTTCACACGAATAGCCACATCGAATTAAAAATTTGGGATAATTAATAAGAAGAACTAAAAAGTGCGGCTCTGGTCCTAAATTTTTATAATGATGAAAAAAGTTTTTTTTTGTAAATAATTTTTTATTGCTTTTTTCATAATTATAAAAATTTAGGACCAGAGCCGCGTTTCTTAGTGCTTCTTGGTTATTATCCCAAATGTTTAACTCGATTGAACTATTCGTGTCAAAATAAGTTTACAAATAAAAAAATGTGTCGGTAAGGTAGGAAGACGGTCACGTGACCCACTTTTCACGTGGCCTTAACGGTAACTTTTGATTCCTCACACGTGAAAACCTATTTCTTTGACAATTTACGATGTTTTAATTTATTTCTTTAAAAACTTTAATACCCCACTGCAAAAGGGAAGCAAACTATGCTACTGGCAATGCAAAATTTAGATTTCTTACCATTCAAAACCCACGGGTATCAAACATTTTTTTTTAAAGAAACATGTTTAGTCTGTTTTACTACGCCACTGCCTTACGACGGTAACCTACGCCACTGATATTGCAAAATTCAGATTCCCCATATCTCAAAACGGCTAGATACCAAAATTCATCGCAAAATCTTGCTTCTGAGAATTATTTCCGCCTTTTTAGCTATTTCGGACCACTGTGAGTCGGTGCGAAAAGTGCGAGAGCTCTGGGTGTTTCTTGTACCACACAGCACGCAGTCGCGCCATGTAACCTTTTCGCTCAGGGGCCACACTGGTTTCGTAACACTCCAGGTCGTCCCTCAGTCGATCCGTCCACTCAAAAGTATGAGATCTTTCCGGTCCATCATATTGAGTTTGTCTTGATTGGTTCCCCCAAATACTTGGCCGCCATGTTCTAGGACGGTTTTCAGGGAAATGCAGTGGAAGATTCGAATATGTTATGGAAAAGCAATACAAAACTTTAATTAAAGGCCTTGGATTCCGTGAATTACGTAAAAGTATTGAATTCCGTGAATGCCTTGGATTCCGAGAATGCCTTAAATTCCGTGAATTCCTTGAATTCTGGAATCCTGGAATTCAAATTTTTCGGATTCTCCGAGCTTTTTCCACACCTCTGAAAATCATGTAGGCCCTTCATAATAACTTTTATGTTTTATTTTTACATTTATTTTTTAATCATAAAATCAGTTAGCCCTCTTCAGAATTTTACACAACTTTTTTAAACTGTAGAACAATAATTTTATACATACATTCGAATTCACGGGATGCAAGGAATTCGCAGAACTCAAGGAATTCACAGAATTCAAGGGACTCACGATATTCAAGGAATTCATGGGATTCAAGGAATTCATGGGATTCAAGGAATTCATGGGATTCACGGAATACAAGGAGTTCGCAGAATTCAAGGAATTCGCGGAATTTACGAAATTCAAGGAATTCCTTGAATTCCGTAAAATCCTTGAATTTCGTGAATTTCTTGAATTCCGTGACTTTCTTGAATTCTTCGAATTCCGTGGATTGTTTGGATATCGTGAATTTCGTATATCCCTGGAATTTCGTAAATTTCCTGAATTCCTGGAATTGCTAAAGTTTCTTGAATTTCATGAACTCCATGAATCCCATGAAATCCGAGAATCCCTTTAATTACGTGATTTCCCTGAATTCCGTGAATTCCTTGAATTGCTAGAATTCCCTGAATCCAGATAATGTAGGGAATTCCAAAGACTTCCGAATAGTGCCGGGTATTCAGGGAATTTAAATGCTGTTTGGATTCTCGTAAATCTCGAGGACCCAAAATAATTTCAGTACTCGAAACTTTCGAGAAACCGATGTAATTCGAGTACTCGAAACCTTCGAGAACCCGAAACTGTTCGAGTACTCGAAAATTTCGAGTACTCGGTTGGTTTCGAGAACCCGAGATAGGTTGGGTTCTGGAAATTTGCGAGTACTCGAATTGTGTCGTGTACTTGAATTGTTTGGGGAATTGGAAAATTTCGAGAGCCCGACCTGTTTTGATTTCTCGACATCAACCGAGTACTCACAAATTTCGAGTACTCGAAACAATTCAAGTATCCGACACAACTCGAGTACTCGCTAATTTCGAGAATCCGACCTGCCTCGGATTCTCGAAACCAACCGGGTACTCGAGTATTTCGGGTTCTCGACATTTTTTCAACTGTAGAAAAATAATTTTGTACATATATTCGAAATTTTAGCCTTTAAAGTTTGCAATAAGTGTTTGACAATTTTAATGTATATAGATTTAAGGATATTACAATTATTATATTGTTGGCTTGTAAAAAACCTAATAGTTGTATTGTACCTTTCAGCAGAAAAAAATTTAATCCTAAATCAGAGGAAATGGATCACTTGGTTACATGATCTACAGCAAGTGAGTACAATAAGAATTCCTCGTTGGTACTTAATGGATATCGGATCTTTCGTTAAAGCGGAACTCCACATTTTTGGCGATGCTAGCAATCAAGCGTTTGCTAGCACAGTCTACATACGACTGATAGGAGAAGGTGGAATTTGAACGTCACTGATCATGGCCAAGACAAAAGTAGCCCCGGTGAAAGCTTTAACAATCCCGAGACTCGAACTGTAAGCAGCGACGATGTCCGCTCGACTTGCGCAATTCGTGCGAAAGCAGCTCACGTTTCTGATAAAATGGAACATCTTCTGGAGTGATTAAATAAACGGCATATCCTGGACAAGATCAAGCTTGCGTAAATACCCAGTATTCGGAACTAACAGGATCGCTGAAATTCTAGGCACAACGACTGAGAAGGATTGGAGATGGATCCCAACGAGTGAAAACGTAGCTAAGGAAGCTACGCGAGAACATAGAAAGCTGGAAATGAACAGTGAAAGCCGTTGGTTTACCAGCCTTGAGTTCTTGATTCTGCTTGAAGACGAGTGGCCACAGGAAAAGTTCAAATTCCAGGCTTCAGCGGAAGGACTTGAACTAAAAAAGGAGTTCTTTTCAGCGATAACTGTAGAGAACAGCATGGTACCGCTTGACGCGGCCAGATTTTAGACCTAAACTTTTACCATGGTGCTGAATACGTATAACATTTAACCTACAAAATTCAATCGCATGTTAATGCAAACAGAGGTAACTGGACCTTCAGGGTATAATAATTTTATATTTATTAATATTAAAAATTATGTTGTTGAAAATGTTCGAATTTGGTTCAAAAGTCATCTTTCTTGTCTGAAAATTCAACCGGAGTTGTTAAAAATGGTCTTTTTGTGTTGAAAATTCAACTATTTGAACACAATTTTGTAGAAAATTGAACCATTTTTTTTCTTGCTGGACTGAGAAGTCTTTTTGTTTCTATTTGTTTCTAATAAGCCGAAAAGTATGGTTGTTTGGATTATTTATTCTGTTATTTCGAAAATGTAATAATATGAATAGACTGATTCAGAATCAACCACAAGACATGTCTCTTATTCTCTTCCGGATTTTTTAACAACTTTTATACATAAATTTGAAAATTCTTTATCCTTCATTCATAAAAAAAGACAAAAAGTACTGCGATTGGCTGTTGTTAAACATAAACGTACGTGATTGTTATTGTAGAAGTGTCTAGGCGCACCGAAAATATTTGATAAACGCGCACCGAATTTCAGTGAACCTATATAGACGCGAACTTTTATTAACAAATTATAAAAATTATTTTTTTACCAAAAATTGCTGTGAATGACTTTATGATGTCATTCAACCAAAAATGTTTCTTCTAAGCTAATGATTTTTAATTTTTATTACAGCAAGTTCCATGAGAAAAAGAATTTTTTATACACGACCATCACGCAACTGTAGTAGACAACTTTTTGATAAATATTGAAATTGTTGAATTAGACTGAAACTATTTTATAGAATAGGCAGATAATATCATAAAGTAATTCGCAGAAAGTTTTAAAAAAACAAAATAATTTTTTCCCTCTAAGAATATACGAATATAACACAATTATTTATACAGTTTGTTAGAACAATTAAAATATTTGACTTAAAATAAACCTTTCAAGATAAAAAAATCATAAAGTCATTCGCAGCGTAAAAAATTGTTTTCATCCGTAAAAAGATACGACTACAAAACAATTATTTTTATAATTTGTTAATAAAAATCAAGAATTCTTATGTTTAAACATTTTTTCCACTTCACATAACATTGTCAAGTATTTTTAAATCATTTTTCATGCCGACAAAATATTTTATCTCGTAAAAGCTCTATAGATGTCTATTTGTTTACAACATGTTTTTGTAGCAGTAAAATGTCCTTTAAACCATTTATTTTTATTATATTTGTGCCTGGGCATTGACTATTGTTGATTTCTAGTGTACCTGATTGTTTACACGATCACAAAACTCAACTGTGACCTGCAGCTTAATTTGTCCGCGAAAATCTATTTCTGGACCCGTGGGGCCATTGCTTTCTCCTTTGTGGGACTGCAGCGTTCCCAACATGCAAAGAATGTGCAGTTATACCTACCAGTATGTTAGAAAATAAGAAATTATTAGAAACTTTAGTATATTGTAGGAATCTTTAAGGAACTGTAGTATTAGCAAATTAATATTTGTCATCTTCGTCAGTTTCTCAAATCTAGCAAGAAAGAGTGTGCCTCACGAGAGAAAGCTGGAAAAGTGCGGAAGGGGGAAAAGGAGTACGAGAGGGTTGAAGTGACGCTAAAGGATCAGGAGATTCAGTGTCCTGTGAGCACTCCTGCGAGCAATTAGGCGAGAAATTATAAATTCGAGAGCGCGACCCTTAAAGAGTCAAAAGTTTTCTTGTTTCCCTGTATCTGTTATCGATTTTTCTCAAATTCAAATTAAATAGCTATATTGTAAACATATTTCTAACAATAGTGAGAGTGTAGAACTGTAAACTGTAAACTTCTAGGGACATTTTATTCCATTAAACTGCTTTGCTTTTAAATTTGCATATTTTAATTATTAAAAACCCCTACCCCTCGTATTATCAAGAACAGGAACTTATTGAAAAAAATACCAAAAAGAAAGTCTCGCTAGCATTTTCCTGTGAAAAGTTGCATGCAAACAATTATAAATGGTTGAAACAATAAATGAAAATCTAAACTGAGAAAATTGTTGGAACAACTACAAATTATTCAAGCAATAAGAAGTAATTGAGAAATCATCTCGAAGTTAAACACTATTTGCGAAAAGTTGAAGAAAGTCGAAGCTAATGGATCGCAAATAAGCATAAACATCCAGACTAACAACGACACAATCGGGCATTGTGTATGTCAGTTAATCTTTCAAAATTAAACCCTATCCCTCCTTACTCCGAAGTCTCACTCATTTCTAGATGTAACAACACAGTTTCTCCGTTGAAATAAATTTTTTTCTCTATCCGTAAAGGCCCGTCTCTTGATATTTATGTAAATGTTTCCTTCGGTGATATCAGTCGTTCTCACTGTAGCAGCGACCGAGGCATGTCATTGCAATTGGCACAGAAAAATGCGAGAAATGTCTCGATGTCCCCGATCCTGAGATGACCTTAGCTACGAGTCTATGTATGATAATCTTACTCCATTAAAAACGGGTAATCCAGATGGCATCCCAGTGGACCTCTGCCACAGAAGTCCAAGTTTTATTTAGAGTAGACCGAGGTTCATACCACTTGTGGCTCAAATCGCGGAGGACACCTTCAAAACATACTGGGCTAAGCTACTTTACATCTCACGCTCTTATTTTTGTAAGTAAAGATCACCCAATTTTAGATTCAGGAGTGGCCAAGCTATCAGGAAAATCTGACCATGACTTGATTTCCTGCGACATAAACTTAGATCTAATAACAACACCGAATGTATACCGCATAGGTAGGGACTTCAAATTTGTGAATCAAACAGCCTTCAATAAAGCGGTAAATCGGGTGGACTGGTTAGGTGGAAAAGTGGATTGATTTTCTCAAACAACTTTAATACTTATTATTTAGTTTTGTCCACTTTGTCGTTTTAGAATAACCATGGCCGAATCACCTGGTTCCTTCGACATTGCAAAGAAAATGTTTACGACACGGGATCACTTACTCTAAATGATGTACTTGAAAAACTGTCGTAGATGGGAATAAATATCTGCTTCTCCGTAACCTTGCAACTTTTCCGTACGGCCCGAAAGAACCAGGTATGTGAGTAGCTTCTCTGACAGGCCCTCTTCCACGCACATGTGCCAAGCACATTCTGCGAACGGATACCACTAGCATTATTGACTTCTATCTAGAGTATTAACAGCACTAGCCCGCCACCTTCAGTCGGCTTCTAGTAACACTATACGTGACTCACAGAATACTTTTGCCTTTAACAAAATTGATCTTAGTCATTTGTATCGCGTTATAAGCTAACTCACTTTGGCAGCTACGGGATCGGATTGTATAATTAGTTTCTCAGTTTATCTTTGCGTACATTCCTTCCTTGTTGTGTTATTAAACCTTACGAGTGCCTCGTTAAAAGAGGGAAAGTTCCCATCGGCATGGAGATCAGGATTTGTACGTCCGATTCTGCCTTACCTGTCGAAGTTACAAGAGAAGATAGGTCCGCAGCAGTTACCACCCTTCATTGACAAAAAAAATATTACCAACCAATCAATCGAGGTACAGTAAGGGCTCACGTCTCGCATGAGATAAGTAGGTCCTTGGCTTATTCAGAGATAACCCTGCTGGCCATGCTGAACTTTTCCGGGGCTTTCAAGATCCTCGATCATGGGTTGCTTTTGAAAAATTAGAATCCATATGAGTAACGGGACACCGCGGGCTTGGCTGACAGGTTTTCTCTCTAATAGAAGTCTGCGTGTCGCAGTATTAACCTCTTAAGGTACACCCATGTCTCCGCACAAAACAGTGGACAGGGGAGTGCCCCTGGGAGTGTTGAGTAGCCCTATCTTGTTTTCAATGTATGGTACAAACGACCTTTCTGATCCTGTGAAATATGTTCTGCGTACGGTAGAGACGATCACCCAAGGCATAATTAAAATAACTATACTTATGTAGGTAGACGACACACAGGTGTACATCCATTGTAAGCTGGGCGGGAAATCGAGCGCTGGTCATTGACCCGACTAAATCTGTCATTCTGCGGATTGTTCAGATTTAGATTTCGTTTAGAATGCGACCTTCTTTCTAGTTTCGTTATAAATGCCACTCATATTGCGATTGCTTCGCAGTCGAAAAACGTAGGGCTCATAATGCAGTCCAATTAAAGCTTTGAAGAAAACGCAACTTAAAAGGTTGGATATATCCGCCTAAGAAAATATTTTCCGTTTCGTCGCGCTTTTCTTATAGGACCAAACTCATATTGTGCGAATCGCTAATCTTATCTTTTTGTTATTTTCATTTAAGTTCAACATAAACAAATTTTACCACATATCCCCCGTTTTTACAGAATATTGTTGGCTGAAGATAGTCCAACCGTGGTGATTACATCTCTGCGTTCTTACCTTCAAGGTGTGGTCATATCTACGAGATGCGAAGCAGTGCGAAAACGAAAGCGACTTTCTCGTACTTAGCTCCTCGTTTCCTGAAGGATCTTGAAGATCCTATCAATTTATGTAGCGTCCAATGTTTGAGAAATTAAAATATATACTTAAATTTGAGTCTTGTAGCGTAGACAATAATTAAGCTTTTCTTAACAAACGCTTGCTCACACCCCTTAGATTTAAGAATATCCAGATATTTATGACTCGCCCTCAGCTATTTCCTCGATGTCGTTCTCGTTCACGCGCTCTGTGGTCCCTAATTCTCTTCTCAATTAATGCACTGTTCTTCATTTATCTAGCTTGAGCTCCATGTGGATATCATTCGATAACTGCTAGGTGGCATGGATCACTTCCTACACTTTCTGGTTTAAAGTAGCGTATATATTTAGGTCATCCATGAACAGATGATGCATCCGTTTCTGACCATCCTTGTTATCATGTATTTTGAATCCACTAGACATGCGATTCAGTGTTTTGCTCAATGGGTTCAATTATTAAACAGAACCATAATGCACTGGAGGAGTCTCCTTAAAAGATCCAAGTCGCAATGCAATGCGTATCCACCTAGTTATCCTTGGTTGTCCATTAGAGAAATACTTGATTCCTATTCCCCAAAGTAACCTCGCAGGACTTAGAAAGTCGATGATGCATGGGCAGGTTTTGTGAATTATGAAGACTTCAAGAAAATAGGCACGTGGTACGAAAGGAAACGCTTGCTTGTAGTCAATGTATGCGATGTGCAAGTTTCTTTGATGTTTACGTGCTTGCGTCATGAAGACAGGCTATCGATCACCTAGCCAATACAGGGTGTACACTCGTCAGGTGCTTGTCCGGAAATTATGCACCATGTCCGGGCCTAGGGCTTTCCAATTAATTGCTCCTTTCAAAACATATGAAACGTCTGAATTTGTGATGTAAGTTGGCTCCATTACTGGGTTATTACTTGCTCTTTCCTTCTCTAGTTGGAACCACACAACTTAGTTAATTAATAAGAGTTAATTAATAGGATGCTGCTGTTTGACTTTCACCTTCATGATAGCTATTTCAACAGCCGAAAGTAATTTTTTGACAGATATTGAGCGTTTTTGGTCTGCTACATTCTGGTCCTTTATTCTTGTGGCTATATTGGGGTACTTTGGGTAAGAAGGGACGATGATGTTCTCTCCTCATATGTTGCCTACTTTTCTCTGCCAAAAAATAAAGGCGCATAACATCTCTGTTCATATGGAATCTCCATTTTAATCGCCTTTTAGGCCACCGCTTGATATTGGTATGCAACTTCCTCCACTTGAAGTTCAATATCGATTCTTATTCCCGCCGAAGCAATGTGTCCTTTAATCTCGAATTGCTCGGTCTTTTGAGATAAGAAGAATATTCCTTATGTCTTTCGGCTTGGCGTTAAAATCATACAGCTTGACTTTCTGTATGTGAGGAAACTTTGCAGCAAACTTGGTTCTAAAATTATATCGCTTTTTGAGCCCAGTTTCAAACTTCGCGCTTTCTTAATAGAGACGCATCAATTCCTCTTTAAGTACTATACGCTATTTGATGTTCTCCCACGATATTTCTATTGAGGTGGTCGACTGCAAATCGCTAACGTTAGCCAAAGCATCCTCAGCAGGCACAGTTTATGTTCCAATGTTTACCGTTTGTCGCAAATGTTCTTGCTGGTCAGCTTTTGGATTGGTTAAATCTGCCTGACCATCTCGCAGCTGAACACCACCGGCTCAAATGCTCTGACCCTCAAGGGTGACTCCAGGGGCGTCCCGACGATCCCCTAGAGTCGACCATCGTTTCAAAATATTAAATGTACTCTCCATTTTTGTATGGGTTTCAGTGTTCTTCTTAGTGCCTTTCCTCTTCGTTATCTGCCTGTTTGGCACAGGTGACACTGTCAGCAACAATGCTGCAACCAACATAGCCTTCATCATAGCACTGAAGAACTTTCTTATTATCCTGCGGCAGGACCTAACGAGTTTCGCGAAAGAATGGTAATTTCACAGGAGAGCAAACAAAATTCTGTTTCATTCCGAGTTGATGTATTTGGGAGTTATGAAAAATGAATTTACGGGACGAAAGTAATTTATTCCATTCATAAAAGACACTTACAAGGAGAGGACGCGAGATGGGAATCGCCTATTCGACTGGGACTTTGCAGGATGAAAGTACATCAAAATCCATTAGGGGCGTATTTTTTCTTTCGATCTAATGGGCCTTAGTTTTCGAGATATCGAGGTTTGAGTATTTGTGCTCGAGCGCTCGACTCGCCAATGCAGAGCGGGGACCCGGGCTTGGCGGCCTTGGGAGCTTACTCACAGTCCGACACTAATACTGTGATAAACGGAAAGTCCACTGGGTGTTTATATCATCAGATATCATTCCTATAGAGTTTTTTCACGTAGGTTGCGAATCTTAAAACGAAAATAATCCATCACGTCAATTTTTTGAAAAAACGGGGTCAGAAAGTAACAACGAAAAATCGTTTTTGTCGCTTTTTGGGAAAGTTGTTCAACACTATAGTCCAGCGGATAGTGACTATTTTTCAAGTGAATCATGGAAAAAATTTTGAAGATGGGATTCATCTGCATATAATTACCAATAAAAAATTACATTTTCTGTAAAACTATGCAAGATGCGAAAAAACGTTTAATAATAAAATTATGTACCTGAAAAAGATCGACCAGTTTTCTTCAGATCATTTTTTAATAGGATGCATGTTTTCTTTAATTGTGAACAAAAACATTTAAATGTAAAAATTATTCGAAAATGTCCGTACAGTGGGCCGCTTTTTCCATAATACTGAATAATACATAATAATGAAAAGACAATAATTGATCATCGAAAATGGCTTTATTGTTTTTCAAAGTATTCTCCCTGAAACTCAACACACTTTTGCATGCGCTTGAACGAATTTTCGAAACATTTTTTCCACTCCGATTGAGGCACCTCCGAAACATGCATTTTGAACGCATCAACCGCTTCTTCAGGCGTCGAAAAACGTTGACCTCGTAATTTATTTTTTATGTATGGGATTA
>CAKNWT010054011.1:0-10784 GCA_932066315.1 Andricus coriarius | reverse complement strand
AGTACCAGCGGAAATTACGCATATTTTTTTCCGTGTTGTTAAAGTTCCTCATTTTTTGTAATGTAACCATAATTAATAATATTCTGCGTCTGATAAGCTCATGTTGAAGGCAAAATGTCACTTTAATGTAAAGATATTGCAAAAAGACGTCATATTATAATGTTTTCGAAAAATTCAAATAACTCTGAAAATTATCAACATTTTTTTATAATTCTTTGACTTATTTAAAGGCAAGTCCATATACTTTTTTTTATATATTATTAAGATATTTTCAGAATTTTCTTCCTAGATTCTAACCTAGAGTTGAATTGGTGCGAAAATTTCGCAAAAGTTCAAATAGCGATTGTACTCACTACATACTTTAAAAAATTTTAAACGATGATATTTTTATAAATATTACTAAGACTTATTAAAATATTGTAAATAGTTATGTTCAAACAAATTTCGTAAGTGTTTACATATTAAGTAAAGTACTGTGGAGACTTAACTTTTGAATTACCCTAAGAACCTTAAAACATGTTATTTTTTAGAGTTATTTCCATGCTTCAAAAACATTTCAATTTAACGTTTTCTTGCAATATATTTGTATAAAATTGACATTTTGACCTGCACTTGAGCTTATTAAATAGCTTTGAAATTGATTTTAGTTCAAATTTTGAATAGAATTTTTAAAAACGTTTTGCTGAGAATTTTTCAAGTTTGACCTGGAATGTCCTGGAATTTCAAAACCCACATTGTCTAGTCACTCTGAAAGATGTCATGTGCATTTCTCTAGGGGTATTTAAAAAACTTTCGAAAGAAATTGTTAGCGATTTGAAAAATCAAACAGACAAATACTATAGGGGAGACGGGTGATAGTTGGGACAACTTTGACTCCAGAATTTTCCGCATCTTTCCAATAACTTTTTCAGGATCGTTCTATATTTGCTGTTGAAGTGCATATCCTTGGCTATTGATGTGAATTTGTTGGGCGCATGATATTCATTACACAAATGTTGGCAAATGTATAACTTAGACCATGTCTAGTCTCCCAATCTGACCCGTATACGGGGCAGGTTAGGACAAATAAAACAATGTCATTTTAGACAATGTGTAGTTGTATTTAAAAAGAGTAAACGTTGGAAAAATTCATTTTTAACACTTTTGACTTATTTTTAAAAATTTCTGGTTATTTTCAAGTATTCACTTCATAACATTGTCAGATTTAATTAATTTTTGTTCCTTGTCTAACTTTCTTGTAGCCAGATGCGATTTTTTTCACTTCGTCTTTGGAAGAAATCTGACCTGGTAATTTCAAACTTTTGCAATGTCTGTGAAGAGTATTACGCGGTATGTCATACTTCCGCGCGGCTGCTCGCAATGTCACTTTTCCAAACAGAATAACGTATCATTTATAAAAATTTGTTAAGAAGTAATTAGAAAAACATTTGATCCAAAAACCAAATTTTTTTAATAAATCATTCTTGAAACTATAATTAAATATTTTGTACAGCTAAACTTGTTTTTTCCGTGCCCGTAATACCTTAAGAATATCGAAATATAGAAAATGAATGATAAAAACAGAAAACATAAGAATCTGAAGAATCTCTATTTTTAAAATAAAATACTATCTCCAAATTTTACCTGAAACAATGTAAGGTAAACGTCCCAGTAATCGTGACCTTAGTCCCAGTAATCGTGATGCCAATTTTCTTGCTTTTTATTTAATTTGAATGAATATAACTTCTATTTGCTATTACAAAATGATAAAAATAAGTGGGTTTTATCATTAAATGTTACTTTTAACACATTTTTTTATCAATATATTCAAACTATAACCAAGTTTCACGATTACTGGGACCGTCACGATTACTGGGACATTTACCTTATTGAGGATTAAATGTTTTAGGCTTCGAGTTTGAGGCTTGCTGATCTTGAATTCGTCGAACGAGGAGATTTTTGACGATATTCACGGCATGAGAACAAGCAAACTTATCGTTGAAATCAAGTTTTTTAACTCGTGAATCTAGAAGCGTTGCGACAGAGAGCAGTTTTTTTTATCCATCCCACAGAACTGCACTTTAATTTCCGCCAGCATGTTTCACTTTAGCTGATTTTCCAAGTTGTGTTTGGTTTCCATGGTCTCGATTTCTTGTATTAATCCATTAATAACAGGTATTACCTTACTCTTACGTATTTTTCGGGAGACCACACGCGTGCTATCTCTTCAAAAGGCCCTCAAATTTAACACACTTCTTTCAAGACTTCCGAATCTTCAGGTGTAATCAATCATGGGTAGTCCACCAAAATCGTAAAGAATATGAACAACAGCCCGACGGTGTATAACAAATCTCACGAGCATATAATAAGTCAAGTTCCATCTCGTACTTACGATTTGTTTTAATTTTAAATCCGTAATATCTTTCAGTGCGTAGCTTGCTTTGTTTGATCGTTTAAACCACGTTGCAATAGTTTTTACTTTCTGAATTAGATCTGACAAATCATCCAAGTTAACAATAGAGTGTGTGACCACCAAATTAATTTTATGAGCACAGCGTCCCAAATGACTAGATTCACCGATGAAGTCTTTTGCTGCTTTAACTATATTCGAGCATTATCAGTTACAATTGCGCTTATCTGATTTGTATTAATTTCCCATTCTTCACATACTTGGTGCAATTTTTTAAAAATATATTCGGATGTGTGGGCTACTGGAATTTCATTAACACCCAAAACAATAGTTCCGATTTTTGATCCTATCAAATAATGTGCCGTTAATACGAGAAAGCTGCGAGAATTAAAAGTATCAGTCCAAATATCTGTGGTAAGGGTAATGCTGTTAACGTTTTTCAAAATTTTCTTATAATCGCCAGAAACTTTGATGTATTTTTCATCAAACTACTTTGTGAAGGCTTTTCTGCATGGTATTTTATAATGAGAGCAAGAGCTTTGATCAATGGTTTGAAGCCTTCTCTCTCAACAGAAGCACACGTCTAAGAATTCTTGCAAATCATGAAAAGGATGCTGTTCGTTAATTTTGTATGATTAGGGCCACCTTCTTCGAATTATTTCATATTCCTGAAAACAATTTCGATGTTTTCTTTCTTTGGGTATGTACTCGAACTAGGAGTCGAGCTATGAGCAGCATCGGCATTGTTTGCCTACTTTGACGTCAATGGTGTTTTCACCTTTAACTTTTTTGTTTTGGATTTTGAACTACGACCGGAACTGTCTCGCTTATTCGACAGATTCTCAGCTTTTTCCGATGAAATAAGAGAAGCATGTGCTAAATTTAAATGAAATATTATATTTGAAGTGTTTCCTGAGGTTTTCACTACTTTATCACAGTACCTGCACATAGCAGTATCATTATCTATTTTTGCTTCCTCATAGAGGAAGCTTTTTGGAAATGTTTCCACATGCGACTCACTTGGCGATCTATTTAATAAGTTTGATTGTAAACAACGAAGCCTAGTTAATCTGTAAAATAAAAAAAAACATAACGAATGAAAAATTTAGAATATTGCAAAAATTCTCTACTCATAATTGAATTTAACAAACTACAAACACCTAAACTTCAATAATTATTTTTTATTCAAGAAACAGTAAGACTTTAGGTTAGAAATTCCGCATATCTGAACGTTATTAGAAAAAAGTATTATGTGAAAACGATATTGCATGCTGTGATTGTAAAACATCGTTACGCATTCATGGTCTTTCATTCAATCTATGCTGTTATTCATATGTATATATTTTTTGGATAGTGTAATAAAAATTCATATTTATTGAACCTTGCAGCGTGAGAGCCGTGGATTGGAAGGTAATCCAAAATTTCGAATTAATTAATCAATACACGATACTTTCTACTTTCTATATAGTTAAAAGTTTGTCATGAGGACAACCGCAGAATTTCGCAGGGAGCAGGTGCTAATCTGAAAAATTGCACCCGCTCCCAGCGAAATCACGGTGAAATTTCAGCTGCAATCACGTCTCACGACCGTGAGATAGGTGGTTACAGTCTGCGATAAATTCAATACGATGATCCGGCAAAAGTCTCGTGTACCCTGAGGACACGGAGCGACCCAAGGACGACCGCCTTCTGCATTTTGCCCGCAAGTGTCTTGGCATTTTCTTGACACGCAGGGGTGCTTTTCAGGCTATTAACCAGTGAAACATTGGCACCTCCAAGAGCGCCGATGATCAAGACGATTAGCTTAACGGAATATTCCGGGTATAGCCGTCGCAACTCCCTTATAAGTTCTTCATACCTCTCTTTCTTTTCATTCTCCTTCGCTATGATGATTTTTCAGCTGGTGCCGAAAATTCGGTAACGAACATGGTTCGTTTCTCGAAGTCAAGAAGGACCATGTCAGGCCTCGAGTGCGCAACAGAAACAATTGTCGAGAATATGAAGTTCCAGTATATCCGACACTTCTCATTCTGAATAATGGATTCTATTTCCCTAGGAGCGTTTAGCGGAGCGGTATTTGGGCTGATGCCGTAAGAGTGACAGAGATGGTAATAAAGCACTCTTAGTGCCGCATTGTGCCTTTAGATGTAGGTCGTTCCCGCATGAATTGGACAACCAGATAGTATGTGTCCTAGATGCTCGAGGTGTGCATGACACGCTCTACAGCTATTATTGGGAATGTCTTGGCTCAAAATGTGGCGACGGTCTGCTAGAGTGGAAATGACACCGTCTTGGCATGCCAATATGAAACCCTCCGTGCCCGACTTCAATCCGGGTGATTTAAGGAAAGCAAACGTTAGCTCATACGCCATGGACAGATCCTCCACATTTCTGTGGAAGATGCCGTGCATCTTCTTCTTGAGGAGCTGTTCGAGGATGTTTTTCTCCTATGCTTTCTTAATCCGGGCTTTCAGGAGTGAGTACTCGAGGTGGATAAGATTTGATGCACTTTGTTCATCCCTGATATATATGCTTTGTAGAGAAACGCCCCTTTGCCCACTTCTTCGTCTTTCCTGACCGTTTTAAGAAGAGGATCTTGTCCATTTGCGACTATATGTGCTGTACCCAAAATAATCCTGTTGTGAAGACATTCAAGATTTAGTATTCCGCGACCACCTTGACGGCGTGAGATCTAAAGTCGCGGAACAGAAGATTTAAGGTGCATGATTTTGTTCATGTGCATAAGCTTTCGGGACCCGATATCGAGGGATCTGAGCTCGTCCTTCGAAATGAATATAGTACTACCGGGACGGCAAGCATGTTCGTCGCAGATACTTTGTTCTTCGCCGATAGTTCGGAAGACCAAATCCGTCGAATAAGATGTTTGTATCTGCATCGGAGAGTATCCTTTATAGATGTCACGCCCTGAATGCGGCTCTGTGGCACACCCAGGTATGTATAGGTCTCTCCAGCGCCAAGGTGTCGTATAGCGCTTCTGTCGACGAGCTCAGGGTCTTCCGGGATTCCATTAAGTTTTCCTTTCTTCAAATAAACCTTGGCGCATTTTTCTAACCCGAACTCCATTCCAATTTCTTGAGTGTACTCTTTGACAATCTCTAGAGCCTGATGTAACTCCTCTTGATTTTTAGCATAGATCTTGAGATCATCCATGTAAAATACATGAGTGACTTTATGCTTTCGATTTCCAGGTTTGCCGCAGAGGTACCCTTCGGAATGACGAAGTGCGAGAGATAGTGGCAATAAAGTGAGGCAAAAGAGGAGAGGGCTCATGGTATCGCCCTTAAACACGTCTCTCTGAAAGGTGATACTGTTAGTAATCACACGATGTTTTCCAGATGAGATAGTAAATATGGTTTTCCAAAGCGTCATTAATCTCTCTATGCACCTCACGATGTGTGGATGAACCTTTAAGCTTTCCAACAGATAGATGATAATTGATAAGTCTATGGGAGGTTGAATCAAAAGCTTTCCGGTAATCAATTCAGGCCATTGATAGGTAACGCTGATAGAATGCTGCGTCTTTACAGACACATCTATCGATGAGCAGGTTCTCCCGACATCCTGCTACGCCTTTCTTTGAGCCACGTTTTTCGTACATCTCTCGCCACACAGGTCCAATTGTCCAAACAATCCTATCATTTAGGATAGCTGTGAAGATCTTATACAGTGTGTTCAGACAAGTCATTGGCCTGTAATTTTTAGGGTCAGCTAAGTTGCCCGTCTTCGGCAGGAGCACTGTGCGCCCTTCTACCAACCACTCCGGAATAGGCTCTTCCGACTTTAGATATAAGATGAAAATGCCGTCCATATGCTGGTGGGTTGAAGGAAACTTCTTCCACCAGAAGGTCTTGATACCATATGGTCCCGGAGCGGAATAGTTCTTCATGCCTCTTAATACGTTTTTCACCTCCCCGGTAGTGATAGATGGGCATTCCTCCTCAGGTGTGATGAGGACATTGCACAACTCCTTGAAGCTATTTATATTCTTCGAGTGTTCTTTCAGTGGATGCTGGACTTCGTAAACTTCTCGCCAAAATGCCTCGACCTCCTCTGGTGTGGGCGGGCGGTCGACAGTAACTGGAAGGTCTTGGAAGAGTCGAGATGGGTCAGACAAAAACTGTTGATTTTCTCTGACCCACCCCTCTCTCCGCTCTTGGCTTCTCCTACCATTAGATAGTACTCGTATTCTGTCAGCAATGTGCTGCCTGATAGTCAGTAGCTTTGACTTGTTAAGTGCACTGTAAAAACTAGAGATCTCTTTTTTTGTGGCATCATTTTTGTCGTGTCCTGTTTTTGAATAGGATAACTTCATGCTGTTATTTTCAATGCAAAACAAACGATTCGGGAATCCCATCAGTGGTCTCATTTTAGTACCACTCGAGACTGTTTTTTCTGAGTCTTATTGTAATACCTGAAACTAGCCCTGAAATAATCATTTATTTTTACAGTGTGTGTGATGACAGATACGCAGCTCGCGTGCGAACCGTCTTGCACAAGAATTTTTAAATATAGATATAAGTCAGATCGTTTTGGATCGCATTCCAAACGACGACGCTGACCATGCAAGGTACAATGAATATGATTATTTTCTAATATCTACAAAAAATAGATCAGAAATGATCATTATAAAAAGATACTTGTATAAATATCAACGCATTTAAAATCTGGTTTAATTTTTTAGATTTAAGACTCGTATTTCTGCTTTTCTGTTAATACCCGTGTGGAAATTTTGTCATGGAGCTAGCTTGGCCCAAAATAGGAAAAACTTGGCCCCAAATTGGGTATTTAGACAGGACAGTTACGCAAAAAAAATTACAATCGACGAATCTCTTTGAATTTCAGGGCAGTAATAAGCATGTGGTTTGTTAAATGAATTTAAATTATTTCTTCAATTATTCAAAAAATTTAAGAAATGCTTATAAATAGATTTTTCAACTACTAAATTATGCTAATAGTTTATATAGATCAATTTTTAAATCCTTATTTCTCTTCACGACTTATTATATATATTTTACAGAAATAGAATTCATACAGAAAAATTACTTATTTTCATAATGCTAATTAAAGATGTAGTTTATTATAGATTATGCGTAAGTGTATTGAAGAACTCAAATGGTATAACCTTCAAAAAGTTCTCATTTTTAGAATGAAAACTCTTAATTTCAAGCTTAAACTTTCAAATCAAAAGCATCACCTTCTCAAAATGGTAAAGGCCTTGAATTTATTTTTTATTATTCATATACATTTCACTGGTGAAGAGATTTTATTATTTTTTTATTATAACGCACATGTGCTATTTGAATACTTTAAACTTTAAAACCGAGATTTATCAGTGCTTGATCTAATGGTACTCTAAAGGCGTCAATCTGTGAAAGATTTAATCGCACGTTCAAAAATAAGATGTAACTACAATTTAGCTTGAGAGGCAACTATGTGCATGAACCTTTACCTACTCTCATCTACAAGTGCAACAATACCAAACATCTATCAATCGGTATGAAGCCAAAAGATGTAATTACCGAGGATGAAGAGAAGATGATGCAACGCTTAAAAAACTACGAAGTATACTCAAGAGAAGGCCAAAGTTCAAAGTTGGTGACATAGTTGGAATCAGCAAGCATAAGCATGTTTTGGAGAAAGGATACACTCATAACTGGATAACAGAGATATTCACTGAGGATCGAGTTACGCCCACGAATTTGGTGACGTATAGGCTTGAAAACTATCAAGAACAACCCGTCGCTGGCAGATTCTATGAACAAGAACTTCTTAAAGTTAAATATCCAGACATATACCTTATGGAAAAAATAATCAAGAAACGTGGCAACAAAATATTTGTAAAGTGGTTAGGTTTTGAAAGTTCACACAACAGCTGGCTAGTTAAATCAAATATGTATAATCAACTGTGTGCAATGTTAAAGCAACTTTGTGCAACGTTGAATCAACGTTTTGCAATGTTGAATCAAAGTTGAATCGATATGTAGCAAATGCTAGCCAATGATGAATCAATGTTAAACCAACAATGAACCCAATGGTAAGTTACTGTGAATTACCGCTGAAGTTCCTAGAAATCACTAGAAATTTCAGGAAATTTTTTCATTGAACTTTTGAGCCAGTGTTAGGGTTTGCGGGCCGGGTTACGAACCCGGCTCGATCCAATTCAAAAGAATACCGACCCATCGGATTCGGGTTTTTAAAAATGTTGCACACCCCAACTTGTGACTTATAAATCCTCTTGAAATTAATTATAACAATTTATATTTATTGATTTTCTTTTTAAAAAAACTGTATCTGTACATAATCGTACGAATTCCCCAATCCGAATATTTTTGAACGCTCAGATTTTAATGCGCATGTAGACGGTCATTACGTGGTCGTTATCATCCCGGCTTTAGTTTGAATGTCATGACGGTCGCATCTAACCTAAGACTTGCATATTATAATACAAACTGCTAACCTTATTTTAAATCACTAAGTGCTGTTAAATGAGTAAAACTTTAAAATCAAATATATATTATTATAATAAATTTGCTTGTTAATATTTGATTAAACCAAATGGCGCCAAAATTCTAAATAAAAATTATGAATTTTCACTAGATATGCATCTATGTTCAAAGGTGCAAATATGACACTAAAAATTTGCATTTTGAGATTATTAACATTTGAGCTACAACACATTAAACACCCGCATTTTTCTATGCAATTTAACAGAGCCTGAGGAAAGGAGAAAGAAAATTTTATGAAAAGGCTCTTGCAGACTTGGACGCATGAAAAACTATTTTTTACAACCCATACAACTGCAGGCCAAATTAGGAGAATAACTGCTGAAGTCTCCTCTAAAAGAACGAAAATGTAGGAGTATTGACTATTTCAAGAATTACTGTTTTGAATATTAAACTGTGAAGTTACTAAGTTTATTGGAGTATGATAATAAATTATTAAATAATTGTACTTATATCAAAAGAAAGTTTCTATAATCCCTAGGAAAGACTGTAAAGTTTACAAAACACAATAGTAAATATATTCTTCCTATGTTTATTCTACGTATTTATAATTTTTTCCCACAGGAAATAGGAAAAAACTGCCATGGTCACTGAATTTTCTATTTTAAATTAAATGGATCATTTTGACCCTGCGTGACAAAAACGCTATTAACGCTGAAAATAAAATCGAGAATCTGCTCTCTTTTCAGATAGGCGTACCTATTCCTACCTAAAATCAATGGATTTCAAAGCATTTCATGTTGAATTCAGTATGGTAGCTACATTAATTTTATTTGAAAGAATTCATTCCCCTAATTTCGTAAAAAATCACCCTCTTTCACTTATTTTGCGTGTTTTGCCAACGGCTACGTTACTCCAGGGGGCGGGGGGCATAATAAAATGCGGTCGTCAACAAAAAGTGACGGGAAGGTATAAAATAGCTCAAAATTGGTACCACAGTGTGTATCGCATGTTAAAACCCGTAAGAAATCGTTGAGTTTACCCCACACGCAGTTACCCTGCTGACTATGAGCCCACTTCATCCCTTACCTGAAACGCTTCTCAATCTCAGTTTTTTCTAAGGAAGTAAGAATTTTTTAATTACTGGCACATTCTATTTTATTATAATTGAAAAAAATGTTTCAGTCGTTACGAAAAGTCTAAAACTAATCGAGTTTGAAAATGTTTGGCTTTGGTATGGTGTTTCATGGTACTGCATGGGCTTAACCTAATTTTGAGTTCTTGTCTTCTTACGAGCAGCCGGTATTAATAACAACCAGACTGGACTTTATTGCAGAGAGACCTCCCAAATCTAGCATCAAAGCCAGCTCATGCAACAGAATGGAACGTTGCAGGAAATTTCTGACTGATTATAATTGAACCATGTAGAGTCTAGGTAAGCCACAAAGGGATTATTTGGAACTAGCGTCGCATAATAATGTACATTCGATATGCTCAACCATTCTGCTGTGGTCTAGGCAATAATCGCGCAATTACAAACTATACTGCTGACACTCACTGCTTTACAATTTATCATCTTTGCAAATTCCCAATATTTGGACAAGCACTCCCTTTATTGACTCTAGTTAAATTTTCACATAATCTGAAGGTCATGATTTTGATCAAAGATTTTGGTCTAGGTTCTGATTTTGATAAGAAATTTTTTTTTTCATAGTTAAGGGGCCGGATTCTATAACCGCCTATAAATTGAGTAGTCCAGACATCTACTAACGAAAAAGTTCTTCTTACCGCAATAAGTAAGTAAAGCCCGTTTTTTTTTTGCTGAAACCGTTTATTGAGCACTCAAAAAAAAGTTCTGGTTAAAGTTACTAGACGCGTCTGGTTGAAAAATTTCTAGTTAGTTTAATCAGAAATTATGGTTAATATGACTA
>CAKNWT010054001.1:0-15699 GCA_932066315.1 Andricus coriarius | reverse complement strand
TTTTTTGTTGAAAATTCGTCTTCTTGGACTGATTTCGACTGTTTTTGGTTTAAAAATATAAAACGTTATTTCGCTCAAATATCAACTAGTACATTTTTTGTTGAGAATTAATCTTTGTTGTTCAAAAATTCAACTAATTAATTAAACGTCGAACTACTTTGTTAAACATTTATTTTTTTCGTTGAAAATTTAACTATGTTGTTAAAAATGAATTTTTAAAACTTTTTCGAGTTGAAAATTCATCTTTTTTGTTTAAAAATCAACCATTTGGTTAAAACTTCATCCATTATATTGAAAATACAAATTATTCCTACATAAGATCTTCCAATACCGCCTCCCCACTCATATGAAACCGTAAGATTTTACCCCCCATCCTCAAAATCATCTTACGTAGTTTTTAGATGACCCCTTATAAAATTCTATATGACTATTGCCACCAAAAGTTTTTAAAATAAATGTAGGAAAAAACTGTTTTACATTAACGTTATTGTTCTCCTAGGTGTAAGGTTGTTGTTTTACCTAAAAGAGAAGTTTATATTAATCAGGGAAAATAAAAATTGTTCAGGGAATGTCAGGGAATTTCGAAATTAGGATTTTGTACCTAACCTGGGTAATAGAAAACCATTTGAAGGGTCCGCGGTCTAAACCTGTTAACTGACATTTCAGAAATTTTACACGACGAAGGAAACTCGTCAGCGCGGACTTATGCTGTAGATATCAAAACGCGATTCTCGAAAATCCATTTAAAAAAACTACGAGGAATTTTACCGTTTCGTTTGCGGGATATTAACTGCATATAAAAAATGTTCCAGAAAATACAAAACAATCAATTTTGGAAACAATGTCAGTTAACAGGTTCAGACTGCGGACCCTCCATTTATATTAATGTAACTTGAGCTTATAATTTGTCTTATTTCTTTTTTCTCTATTTACAGAATTATTTATCAAACAATATGTTTGTTTTCATACTCCTACTTGTAAATGAAGAAAAATTTTTTAACATGTTAAGTAGCTCAGTAAACGGGCTTTGTCTATTCGACAATAGGATTCTCCACTAGGTGTAAAAGTAACTGCACCTTCGATCCAAAGCTACTTTCCGTCGAATAAATCACTCCACATTAGCACCCGTTCCCATAGATGAGAGTGCCATAAATCAGGGTCGACGCACGGCGAAAACGCATTAATAAACAACGTCTGCCCATAAGGTGGTCGATTAAAATTGTCTACGTGAATCGAGCTTAATTTATGAGTGTTTCTCTCATAAAGCAGAACGTGTACCTCACCCCATCACACAAGGGGGCTGAAGACACCCTTCACAAAAAAGTCTTTTGTGTCTTCCATCCAAATACTTCGTCTACCGTTTCTACCCCTTTTTGTCGTAAATTTCGGTGATCAAATATTGATATTGGTCTGTTTGTGAGTTTTGTTAGGAACCTTTTAATAACTAGAGAGCACAATTTGTGTATTTGAAGATCGGGGTGAATCCGCTCATTTGTTATTATGCATATATTATTACTTTATTCAATGGAGAACAATTATTTTAGAAAACATAAAACTTAAAAAAGTTAAATTGCGTGACAAAATTTCACAAGGAGGCTTAAAAAGAAGTATGTATAAAAAAAATTAATTTAAAAAGAACATATATTCAAGAAAGTTAATTTGTATAAAATAATTGCACAAAAGGAGTTAAAATCAGAGAAATATGTTTTTAAACAACATTGTAATCGGCTCATTAGAGACAGTTATATAACAAATCAAAAAAGTGGGAGAAAAAAAAGACAATCAAACCATCTCACTCTCTTTTCTTCGTTATTTATCCGTCTTTTTATACTACCAGGATTCAATATTTTTCGAGGCCTTTTAGGCTTCCTCGTCAGAAAAATGTTAATAGGAAGCTACCACGCTGGAAGCACCAGTTCCCGTTAGATCACTGAAGTTAAGCAGTGTTGGGCGCGGTTAGTACTTGGATGGGTGACCGTCTGATACTACTGCGTTGCTGTTGGCAGTCGTGGGTGTGGTGAGCCCACACTTATAGTTATTTACTACAAGAAACTATCCACCTAAAAAACACTACCCGAATCGGGTAGTGTCATGCTTACCCCTAGAGGCTCGCCGAAAGGGAAATAGCTTAATGATATACTAGGGAATATTTCCATGTTATGCTAATATTAATTAAAAATGTAGATATGAATTTAAAGTTACTTATTAAGATACTATTTACATTTTTTGATCTTTAATATTTTTTAGAGCTTTTGTACATATTTATAATTGCTTACAGTCTTACACAACAGTTTCCAGAAATTAAAAAATATTACTCTTTCTTTACCATCGCCATGAATGAAACTTCTGACTTTGTTTAACTGTTAATCTATGTGAAATATATGATGAAAATAAAGTCAAGGAAGCTTCAATTTCAATCTATGATAAAAAACTGATCCTTTTGTTATTTTTCACCTTAAATCCAATAAGAGATGAATAATCTTTTTCCCGAAATAATTATTTTATTATGAAGCATATTGGATAGAAATGAAAAATTCAATGTTCTGAACAAATTCACTGATTCTCTTAGACAGCTTTCAAATTCAAGGATACTCTATATACTGACTAGTGCATCGCTTTCCTCCCTTTAACTTGAAAAAGAGACCGTTGCTGTGTTGAGATCATAAAAACCAAATATTAAAGAATCACTTCGAAGTCTGTATTTAAAATATTTTTCCAATTTAAAAAGAAAAAGAATTTTTCCAGTGCCATAATAATCAAACAAAACCTATCATTTAAGTTATTTCTTTCTCAAGAAACTTTTCTTAATTTTTATTCCTCAGTAAATATTTAAACATTCATTTCTACTCAGTGTCTTCTAAAATGTTAAAGATAATTTATTTCAATACGAAAAATCAATAAACACTTTGAATATTAGTTATCGCAACGTATACAAATGTATATTCAAAAACAATTTTTTTGTGTATATTAGAATTATTGCAGCTGTATTTAAAGTTTTGTGTGCAAAGTATATACAGGGTGTTTTTTTTAACTTGAGACATCGAAATATCTCAAGAAATACGCATCCTATGAAAAAATATCCTTAATAAAAACTTTTTATTTTCGAGGGGGAAAAGCGATTTTGGACAAATTTACCCCGTCCCACCCCCTCAGGAGGCAGGGAGGGGGGCAACTTTGTAATTTCAAATGGGAACCCCAATTTTTTATCACAGATTCAGATTCTCCTTCATGAAATACATAAGTTTTATTCGAAAATTTTTTTTCAATTCGCCAAAAAAAAAAAACCCCCCCCCCCCCTCTCTCTCGGGGGGGGGGGGGTAAAATTTTGTTTAAAGTCGCTTTTCCCCCTCGAAACTGAAAAGTTTTCATTACCGATATTTTTTTCATAGGATGCGTATGATTTTAAGATATTTCGTTGTCTCAAGTTAAAAAAAACAACCGTATATTCTGAAAATATTCCTCAGAATACCATTATTGCAGGTATTGATAGAAATACTTTCATTTATGAAAAGTCTTTTATTAATTTGGATAGGTAATAGATTTAAAGAAAGACTAATATTTTTTTATTTCCGGGGAGTGTTGTTTAATCAATTAAAGATATGTCCAAAACATCTCAAAAATATTAAAGATTAACAAACAATAATATCTTAATAAGTAACTTCATATATAAATTCTTAATTAATATTATCATAACATAAAAATATTCCCTAGTAGTTTCTTATTCAAAATTTTTCTGATGAGAAAGCCTTAAAAGACCTCGAAACTTGTTTCATGCTGGTAGTATAAAAAGGCGGATAAATAATAAAGAAAAGAGAGTGAGATGGTTTGGTAGTCTCTTTTCTTTTTTTTCTATCTCTTTTTCCATTTGTTATATAACTGTGTAAAATGAGTCGATTGCAATGTTGTTTTTCTCTCATTTCAACTTCTTTTGTTAAATTATTTTACACAAATTGACTTTCTTAAGTATATGTTTTTTTAAACACTCATTTTTTTTAAACAAGCTTCTTTATAAGGCTTCTTGTGCAATTCTGTTACACAATTTAACATTAACATTAAGCCATAGACCCTGCTGTCGTTTTCCAGAGTTAATAAAGATATTTATTCATAAATGAGGGTAGCTGCAGGTCAGGGCTAACCTGGAAATCAGGAAAACGTCAGGGAATTCTGTTGGCCATGAAAAGTCAGTCAGGTACATGAAAAAGTCAGGGGGAAAAATTGCAAAAGTCGGAGAATTTCTTTAAGAAGCACTTTAAATAACTTTCAAGAATAATTAGGGCTACCACACATCAGTCACTTTTAGTCACTTATTTCTCAAATCACTTTTTAGTCACTTTTTAAAATGAAAAGATCACTTTAATCACATTATTTCAATAAATTAACCCATATGTTAACCGCTATTGAACTCACAGACGTATTTCTGAATTTTATTGATTTTTTCAAAATATTTTAGGGTATTTTGAAAGGTTACAGGGATTTTTAATAGATTTCAATAATTTGAAGGTATTACAAAGGACTTACAATTTTTTAGGGTATTTTTAAAACTCTGAATTTTTCTAATTCTTCCTGAAGTCTTTTAAACTCATATTTAATTCTTAAGATTTTCATGATATTCTTCTAATTCCCTTGAAATTTTATTAACTTATTTCAATCTTATTGAATTCAATCAATTTTTTCATATCTTTAAATTTTTTCAATTCACTTGATTTTTTTTTATTCGCCTTGAATTTTTATCAATTTTATCAATCCATGGAGTTTTTTTTAACTTTGTCCAATTGATTTGAATTATTTGGAATTTACCTTGAATTGTTCATTTTTTCTAAGTAAATTAGGCTGTCGCAGCACTGAGAATAGTAAATTGAAATTTAAAATTGTTTTATTCCATTTATAAAGGGTTCTATATAAAATTTTTTACAAGATTATTATTTTGGTCTTTAAATATTAATGGTTAGGGAAAATGAGAAATTAGGGAAAAAGCAGGGAAAAGTCAGGGAATTTTAAAAATGAAGTTTCCGCGGCCACCCTGTTAATTACTCCAAATGAAATATTTATTTATTATTTTCATTTGATCAAAAATAATCCTAAAATTGAAGACTTTTGAACTTTTTAGACATTTAATAGCTTTTGAAATTGAATTCAGGGCTTTAAATACGTTAATTAGGCTCTCTTGTGAACGTGCCGCTTTATCGGACAAGGTCGTCAGTCGCTCCTATTTATTCGTAACTTATATCCGGTTACACCCTCGAGCACACCTTGAATCTTCACGGCCCTGTAACGCATCCTTGCACCAATACAGACAACGCCTAATACTACATTTTAGTTTTATTTACAACTATTGCAGTGTTTTTATTTTAAAATGCATCATAACAATGAGGCACCATATTTTTCAAAAACTTCATATACCTGATGTTTACGAAAAGAGATCAATATAATAAAATTACAAGAATTTCGAGAAACATGAAGAAAATAAAGAATTTGGTTATTCAAATAAACCAACTAATTAAAACAAATTTTTGTCTGCATTGAATAATTTATTAATATTATTTGTTATATTATCATCATTCTCAATTAAATTGGAATATTTCTTAAAGTATTGATGTAGAGTCAACAATCCAATTAGGATGGATTTCTCACCTCTGTTTTTCTCTGCGTCTAGAATTTTATCTCGTAACTTTTCGTGTTTCAGGATATGTTCTATCAAGATGATATGTCCTTTCTTTATCCTACTCGATTTTTTCCCCTCTTGTATACCATTTGTAATACCTGTTCATTCATGACCTTATCTACCCATTTTATTTTTATTATCTTTCTGTATTCCCATACATATCTAATGCTTTCATTTTATTTTTTTTTATTTTATTACTTGTATTTTTAATAGGTTTAACCGTAACGACAACAAAGAACATTTTTCTCTCACTTCTTTCTTAATATTTGCTTCTTTTTCTTCTTCATCGCTTCTCCACCTACCAAAGTAATAACCCCTCAACCTAAGCGAATCATCCAGCAATTCTTTCTTTTTTTCTATCTGATATCCCTGTTAGAATTTTAGAGGCATGCGTTTCGCAAATTAATTCATACAATTCATTATGTTCAACATGTTCAATTTTTCTATAAGATTACGAAGGTTGTTGCAAGAGGATTTTGCTAACTACATTTTTGAAACAAATGACAATCCTCTATACCCTTTAATTAAGAGGAGATTCTTGTTGTGTCCAGAAGATTTTTCTTGCAACAAAAAGACATTTCTGTCAGTGTTCAAAATAACTCTACTGGTATGGTTATACACTCCAGGTGCCATAGAAGCCTGCCCGGTTTTGTAATTCCCAGAACTGCTGGCCCACGCAGTTTCTCAGCATGCAGGGCGAGAGACGGTTATAACTCTCGCCTCGGAAGGGCCGCAGTGCGCGAGTACTCAGTCGAGTATATTGCGCAATATTATGCATTCCAATTGGAAACGGTTCAGGCGGCCCTGACTGTTTACGTTTCGAGGGTACCGATTTAGTAACAAGGCCAGTGTGAGGCAACCCCCGAAGCTGTTATTATATGGGACTTGGAGTGTACATCAGTTCTGGATGACTTGGTTTTTCCGAAATCCTTAGCTTATCAAATTAAGATTGTATCTTAAGGAACCCGGTTACAACAGAGGGCATTAATAAGACGCACCTAATACAGTGGGTCCAGAGACAGTGTGGCAACTTAGCCGAATGCCACCATTCATCGGCGGGATGCCGCCATTTTTAGTTGAAATTATCTATAGTATATTATATTATAGTATATTATAGTATAGTATATACATATACTATTTAGCTATAGTATATTTATAAGAAAACTGAGTCAATCAGCGAGTTGTAACTAGGTTGCCACACTGTCTCTGGACCCACTGTAGCACCTAAAGTAAGCTAGCTTAAATACGAGAGTGGCTCAGTTTCGCGCCGGCGCAAAAGCGTTTTCGGCAGTGGCTCTCTGTCGCACACGTGGAGTCTCTGCAGCTTCTGCGCCGACGCCAATCTGGACACTCTCAGTTAAGCTAGCTTATAGTAAGCCGGCCTACTGTAGGCTTGCTGGTGTAACTCTATCCAATGCCTATCATCTATTTCCTCTTCGACAAATAGATGTTTCAAGTATTCTTTCAAACTCTTACGATTAACCCTATCTTTACTTTCGGTTAGTGATTTTGCTTTGCTATCCCAAAGTATGTCGAAAATTTTGTTTTATACTTTCTATCCACTCATTTCTTACGTTTTTGCTTGTTAGTAGTATATGGTGTTCCGGGAAAGCTAAGGGAATGAATCTTGTCTGTCTATATTTTGACATTAAATGGGACCATTATAAGCATTAAAATAGAATGTCCAATTTCAGGAATTTTGAATGATTTCAATTCTTATGGGTTGAATTCAGGTGTATTCCGGAAGTGCCAGGTGGATGCAATTTTTTTTGAGAATCTCCGAACATCAAATGGAACCATATTAAGCCATAAAATGTTAGGTCTCGGAGTTAGGGAATTTTTTAGAATTTTTTATTTCTCATGTGGGGCCAGATTTCATGTCATTATTTTGTCGTTAAAAATAAAAACCTACTGCCGAAACTGGATTTAGGTCTCAGGCCGCCCTAGGCGTACCTAAATTTTTCCACCCTTTTTAAAAGTTTCTTGCTTTTTTTTCATTGGAAATGGACATATCCCAACGATCAAAACCTAGTAGGAAAAGTCGCTGAATTAATTTTAAAGGAAGTTAAAACAAAACAAAAAAACTTTGTTATTACTTCTGTCTTCGCAATGGGAATGACAGCGTGCATTTGTCGTATACCCTAAATTGTGATAGAATTGTTCAATTTTTTGCTCAAAAGGGCTTCTTCTGTTTTGTTATTATCATTATTGCCGCCCTTTTAAGAATGCCACCAATACCACCACAAGGCCCTTTGCCACGGGCAGTTTCATGAAAGTTCCATTATGCTTTACATTCAAAATCTTGTTCGTGGAGTATTAAGTTGGCAAAGTCATTACAATTTTTGTACTATACTGCTAAACGAGAAAGATTTTGGATGTACAGCAGAATGGAACTTTCATGCAATTGCACATGGCAAAGCGCCTTGTGATGGTATTGGTGGCATTCTTAATAGGGCGGCTACTAACAAAAACGTTCAGCGCCCGTACGAAAATTAGATTTTAAATTTCAAAGTCCCATATCTACGCCATTTTTTTTAATTTTCAAAAACCACGCGGGGGAATTTTTCTTCACAAATATGGGACTGTGTACGCCTAATTAAGCCAGATCCCATTTTAAGAGAAAAATTCTTGTTATCACTTGACATGGACTACACCCAAAAGCTAATTTCTGTACACTGTTAAAAATGTTTTCAATTTTAATATACATTTAATATACATTTGTATAATAAATCTAAAACATCCGTATACGAAATTGCCATTAAAAGACTATGTATATTAAATTTCATATTGCGCATATTGATCATTTATTAGAAAAGTCAGATATTTGCACTTTACACAAATTACAAACAATTTTGGCAGTAATTTTTAACGATAAATAATAAAACATAAGATTTTCTCCTGGATAAATATAAATTACACTGGGTTTTAAGTGTAAAAGTTCAATAAAGCAAATAATTAAGAAACATAACCCCCAAGCACCTGTACTCACGTTAAAATTCTAACATTCACAGCGAATTTTAGAAAAAATTCTATCCGTACCTTCTAATTTAATTAAAAGAATTCGGTCGACGAATTTAAGATTATTACTTTATTTTTTGATATTGGACAAAATTTAAAGGCATCCAAGAACTTGGTGTTCTCGCGCACTCTGTTTTACCGACTTTAATATACATGAATATTAATTTTACAACATAATGGTATATTAAAATTAATTTACGGTATATGCAAATGACTTTACTCACATGTATATTAAATTTCGATCAGATTTTTTTAACAGTGTATATTTGGTGCGAGGTTGTTTGTGATTGAAATTAGGTTTATTTCTAAACCAAATAGCATCATACGAGACTCATTTTCGGGTCAATTCTGAAAGTTGTCCAACTTTTCCAATATCATCATCGAAATGTGAGTGAAGATACGATGAGGAGAGTTCGCACATCGTACTAGACTCTCTTCTTATGTTATGGTCAACTGTACACGCACCATGAGGGCGGAAGCACGTGGGCGGCCACTCACGAGTATAATGGTTACATCGCGGCCTCTCCAATCTGACGCACTAAACCACGATGTTTATGCACTTCATGCCGCCGATCGATACAATGCACCCACATTCCCGACGAGACGACACTTGTGATGCGGAACGTGAACTTTTCTCTCCTTTTCTCTCCCCTCTCGCTCACAGAAAATATGCCAATACATACCTGCGGAACGAGTTACATTGCCCAACGCCGCGGATTAGGCCAGTATGGTGTGGTGTGGTGGGAAATTAAATAGCAACTGGTGCAATAACAGGGGGACGATGACCAGAGTTGTTAAGCTCATGTTGCTGTTGCAAGGAAAATTAACATTCCTGGGCGACGATTGAACATTGCACGTCCATAAAGATTGGAGATGAAGTAATCTCGCTTTTGGTAGCTTTAACGGAATTCTACTTGCCTCCTTATATAGTTAAGATAACGGACTTAGATTTAAAATAGTTGTGCGATTGGCGCCTTGTTAGCGATTAAAATTGACGTCAAGATGTTGCATCAGTTATTTAACTTATAATTTGTTTGACTTGTTGCTGGGAACCCTGTTTTTATTATCATTACATCTACCTACTGCTAAATTAGTGACCGAGCTAATGTAGATATTCAAATGGTGATCTGGTCAGGCATGTACTTTCTTAAATTTTCCACTAGAAAGAAAGCAAATCTTAAATTAACCTAATAGTTAATTTCAACTGGTAGAACACGTTCACACTAGAATGAGCAAGCCAAATTGTGGATTTAAATTAGTCAGCTTCTATATTTATGTATACGAATTTCCCTGAAGTGGCATAGTCAAGACAATAGGAGGTTATTTGTAATTATATTATCATAATATGTCGCTCTAGTTATCATATCAATTCTCATTCTAAGGGGGATTCATTCATCAACGTTTTTCCCACAAACCTCAATTTGTTGATCCCTCGTTTACTCTCTGTCACCCCGATCCGAGGGGTGCAATGTCGGTGTTGATATATTCTTCCGCATGATATTAAACGCACATCATCCGTCACCACAGCATATAAACCCACCGCCAATGGCTACTTTACTATGACCCCTCCGTTTAACTTGAGAGTTTCGACACCTTCCGGTTTCCGGTCTCGTGTCGTTACCACGTGACATGGTCATAACCTTTCGTCCCGGTTTATAGACTGCATTTATGTTGCGTAAGTTTCATTGGAAGTGCATATTGTGAAGGAAACCCAGAAATGCAGAAATGTGTATGGTATTTGTTTTGGATAAAGGGAAAAAATCGATTCTTTTTACTGGGAAGAAGCAATGAAATAATGCTTGCTTGTCACCTGACAATGTTCTTTTCATCGATTAGTATGTATGTACATATTTATTATACTTTCTATATATTTTACATTTTAGCTACAATTTGTACAATTTTTACGTAATAATAATTTTTCGGTCTTTTTGCATTAATATCTCAAGAAATTATTATCATTTGATGAAAAAAAAATATTTATTTTTTTATTTTTAGCAAAAAATGTATGTCGTACGTCATACTATGTTATCGTGATCTTCACTTATGTTTTTCTCAGAATATAATCATTTTTTCTTTATCCAACTGTTTTATTATCATTCAGCATCCCCATGTCTCAGTAGCATGTTTTTATTTTGTAAAAAATTAAAAATTTGTTTTGTAATCGCTGTTCAAAACCGATGATGAAAACCCATGCAATTTTAATCTCAAAATGCTCGGTCTATTTTCTCGGAATTAGCTTACTTTTTTTACGTCAAACTTTGTTTAACCGTATTCAGAAACTTAATATGTCGGAAGCACAAGGTCTGTCCGGAAATTATCCGACCTTGTGGTGTACCAGGAGTAAGAGTTAGTTTTGGCCAATTGCGATGATATCTCCTTCAAAGTTCTACCCTTTGGAAGTCAGAATCTTCTTTCAGCGATCCTGCCTCTTTCGGAAGCACTCCTTAAAGTCTTTTTTCAGAATAGCTAACAGCTGCTTTGTCGAATTCTGTTTTATTTCCTCTATGTCTTGAAATCGTTTTCCTTTTAGAGGATACTTCAACTTGGGAAACAACCAGAAATCACAAGGAGGCAGGTCAGGACTGTAAGGGGGGCTGGTGAAGTTGTCTACGGCCGTGTTACATCAGAAATTGCGGAATAAGCTGCCTTAGTTCACAATGACAACGTCGCGGTGAAGGACCCAGTCACCACTTTTTGAGCTCATCTCCAGATCGTGGCTCAAAATTTCCGAAACAATAGTTTTTGGAATCGCGAGGTCTTTCTCTATCTCTCTATTTGTTAAACGACTATTTCTATTCCTTAACACTCGCACTCATTCCACATTTTGAGGTGTTTTTACCATTGCGTACCTGCCAGAGCGAGAGTGACTTTCCACTGAATTAAGACTACTTTTAAATCGCTTAAACCACTCTTTAATTTGGGTGTCACTTATAAACTCATCACCATACACTTTCCGAATCATAAAGATGATGCCCCCATACCTTTAGGGTTTACAATGTTCAGTGTAGATACAGGACTATTGATTGCAGATGTTGTATCTCTGCATGTTTGTTAAGAAGGCAACAAAAATTGTAATTCAAGACCAGACATTATTCAAGTTATGAAGAAATTATATTCTCTTACAAAAAAATTGTATAATGTTTCAGACTCGTGGTGATGCAGCCTCTTTAGTGCGCACTTTTTTGGGTCCAATTTACGGCGAAGATGTGCTCGATCTTCTAACAAGACAAGCGCGGGATATTCTTGTGTGTGCATATCACGGAAATCTGGAGAATTTCGTAAAAAGCTACTTGTCACCTGCCGCCAACTTGCTCGAGGAAGTAAAGCGGATTACAACAGAAAGGGTGAGTAAATTAAAATGAATTATCTAAAAAGGGAAGAGGTAAGTCTCTCCGCTGTTTCTTCTTCGTATTGAAGTAATTATTAATAAAAAAAAGGGCTACTTGTATACTTCCAGTTTCTAACTTATGTACACATTGTCACAATAGTAATGATAAAATGCGTGAAGTTTCTTCCTTGGGCCTTTGTTTAATACTCTAATATGGTCAGGGTAAAGTAAAAGCATGCGTCGCTTAGCACAAAAGGTTAAGTGATTTGCAAAGTTTTAATAGTAATTCTGCTTTCGCTGTGCGGTAACACAGAAATCTGCAGCGAACACGCTTAATGCGCCTCGGAATTGTAGAAGTGTAGATGGAACTGATAGGTAAACGTAGTTAAGAGTCACGGCTCACAAAGAGGCGTGTCATAGGAGGAAGGAAGATATATTGCTACTATTCTAATTTATTTTTTACTTTCTAGCAAAGCACAAAGAAAGTAGGCAGCGAAAAGGATATTCATGTATTTCATAATTTCACCCTTTTACTCACATTAAAATATCGTATACTATATAATCAGCCGAAAACCTCCAGCTTTTTAAAAATAAAAGTGAGTAAAAACTCTACAGAGAGTGAACTACTACACTAAAAGCAGTCCCTGATTTACACTAGAGGGCAAAAAGGCCTAATGCGGCATTTTTTTTTATTGTTACAGAACACGCTTGTTTTCACTTTTATTGTATCCCTAATAAATTTCCTAGAAACATGAAAACATAAAAATCAAATTCAGAAACATGCATAAACATTTAGTTTTCTGCATAATTGGCTCATTACTTTATTGCAATATAATTTAAATTTAAATACAATGTTTTTGCTGTTTAAATTGTTGTTAATATAAAATTATACGCATTTTGATGGAAGTTGTGTCAAATAGAACTTAGAGTTCGGAGATAAAACGACACGCATCCGACGTACATACGAGATTAAACAGGTCCAGCGTTATGTTTCTGAATTTGATGATTATCTTTACAGGTTTCTATGAACCTTTTTGTGAAATTCAAGGCCTTTTTTTAATAATAAACTAACTATTCACACCAAATTTTTTTTTTAAGCCTCGACGTCGTAAACTACGTCCGATACCGCGTCGGAAACGACGCGACGTCGTCATCCACGTCAAAAATTACATTATACAAGTTTTAGGTTAGTGATTTTCGCTGGAAATTGGTATTTTTTAAAAAGAATTTTAATATAAAATTATAAAGTTTTGAAGACGATTTACAACCTTTTAAAATTTTTAGGTTATGTTGACGTTTTACACTATAAATCTGTATTTTTAGTAAAAAATTATTAGATTTCAAAGAAGATAACAATTTGTGTGTACAATTTTACGTTAAATGTTAGCGATTTTCACTGACATATCTGGCTATTTTTAGTTGAAACTTAATTCTTCTTGGTCAGAAAGTCTAAAATCATTAGATTTCGTAAAAGCCCGGGTAAAAATATTTGGTCTTGCTTTTATCTTGTGTTAAGACTAATTCAAGACAATTTCAAGTTATTCTGTATGTCTAGCTCGTGAGACGGAACCAGACTATTTTTTATGTTTTAAGACGAATATTTTCGACTTAAAAACAAAAATCGATTTCTTGAGACAAGATTATTTGTCTTTGAAAGAACCTGAGAGATTTATAACTTGCAAAAAATCCCAAAGGCTGCCAAGGCTTCCAAGGGTCATCACTAATCCGCTTTACCGCTTTTTAGTTTGTTTATCTGAAATAATTATGTTCTTTGGATTGCGAATCAAAAAATGTTTTCCAGTTTTTTGTATCTCTAACAGTTCACCAGACACTTGTAGAAACTGAAAGTTTCATTTCTTTAACAATTGTAGCTTACATTAGATCGAGAATTGGTATTTTCATTATATTAGTGGTTTCTTCGGAAATTGGTATTTTTAATAAAAACATTATATTTCAAAGATGAGTGACAACTTTTTAACAATTTTATGTTCAACTTTTTTGTTGTACATTCGCCTTTTCGGGTGAAAAATTCATCCTTTTGGATTAAAAATGAAACTTTTTGATCGAGCAGTCAATTTCTTAAATTGAAAATTCGTCTGTTTTGGTTTAAAATTAACTTCATTGTTCAGACTTTAACTGTCTTCTAAAATAATTATTTTTTTTTGTTTGAAAATTTACATCATTTGTTTCATAATGCAACTGATTTTGGTTGAAATCATTTTTGTTTGAAAATTCAACAATTTGGTTGAAAATTCATCTTTATAGGTTAAAAATTCAACTATTTGATTAAAATTCGATTATGTTGTTGAAAATTCGTATTTTTTGGTAGAAAATGCGTCTTTTCTTGGTTGAAAATTCAACTAATTTATTAAATTTAATCGGTTTTGGTTGAGGATTCAACTATTTTTATTAAAATTCGTCTTCTTTGGTTGAATTTAACTATTTTTTATTTAAAAGAAAAATCTTTTTTGGTTCAAATATCAACTATTACAAAATGATCTTTGTTAGTTGAAAATTCAACTATTTGGTTGAAAATTCGTCTCCTTTGGAAGAAAATAAATCTTTTTGGTTAAAAATTCATCTTTTTGGTAAAAATTTCAAGTATATCTGGATGAAAGTTGAACTACTTTATTAATAATTCATTTTTGGTTGAAAATGTATCATTTCAGTTGAAAATTCATCTATTTGATATAAAATTCAAGTCTTTCTGTGAAGTCGGAAATCGTTACTGCAAAACCATTGGATTTCAAAGAAGATTATAAATTTTTGAACAATTTTAAGTTACACTTGCGTTTTTCACGTGAAATCGCTTAGTTTTTTGGCTAAAATTGCTATTGTTAATAAAAAATCATTAGATTTTGAAGAATATTTACAATCTATTCCGTGCGGAAAAATTAACTGGCAGTCTGGTGTCAGGTCTGGCCCAGTTCTGGTTTCATCTATACTGTCTAGTCTGGAAAATCTGATCTGGCCCATATCTGGCGCTAGTCTGGCTCCGGTCTGACTTTATCGAGATAGTCTAGTCTTAAAGGTCTGGTCTGGTCCAGGACGGGCGCTGATCTGCTATCCCAGAAAAAAAGTTCTAAGTTCGATCAGCAAATTTCTCCATAACATATTTCGAAAAAGTTACAGGGTGTTAAAAATGATGGAAAATAAGAAATTGACACTATGAAAACAAGAATTTCTGTCCTGTCACCTTGAAATTCTGCACGGTGGTCCTCGATCAACTTTAACCGTGAGTTGATATTACTTGAAATTTTCCTTCGGGATATGATTAAGGACTATTTGAGGAATACTTTCCAAGAAGAATTAAAATCATAGAGTGAGCACTTTTTTTTAATTCAATTTTTTCGATTTTTATCTTGCAAAACACAAAAAAAAATTGTTTTAAGCTAATAATTTCTACATATTATTTATAAATTAATTCTTTAGATAAAACTGAAAAGAAGCTTGCCTACTCAACATTGTTTTGATTTGTAAAAACAACAAATTTAGTCACTGAAGCGAATATAAAGTTAAAAATAATACTTTTCGATATAATAATAATGTTAGGAAAATAATATAAGACACATTAATTTGACTAAGTAATTTATATACTTTTTCGTGGATACACATTATCATGTCGATGTAAATACACTTTTTTCTAACGAACAGATAACTGTACCAATTTAAATACATTAGATTTACCAAG
>CAKNWT010053996.1:0-10875 GCA_932066315.1 Andricus coriarius | reverse complement strand
AGGTGTTATGAGGGCACTGCACAGCTCCTTGAAGCTATTTATATTCTTCGAGTGTTCTTTCAGTGGATGCTAGACTTCGTAGACTTCTCTCCAAATTGCCTCGAACTTCTCTGGTGTGGGCGGGTGGTCGACAGTAACTGGAGGGTCTTAAACGACTCGAGATGGGTCAGACAAAAACTGTTGATTTTCTCTGACCCACCTATCTCTCCGCTCTAGACTTCTCCTGGCGTTAGATAGTACTCGTATTCTGTCAACATTATGCTGCCTGATGGTCAGTAGCTTTGACTTTTTAAGTGTGTGATGACAGATCCGTAGCTTGCGCGTGAACTGACGAACCTTGGCAGTGAAAGTTCTGCCAGACGTTATGTAGTCAAGCACACACTGAATGTGGGACGCGTACTGTCTAGCCCAGCCTATCTTTGTGCTGAGTTGATGCATTCGTCTTTTGGGCTTACGATCAATCGTCTTTTTTGTTTTACGGTTTGCATCTGCCAAAGCTCTCGCTGCATTATACACACTACAATTTATATTCCAGAGATCAGGTTCTTCGGAAAATCTCCACGAAGCTCGTCATCCAGTTCAGCCAGATCTTTGGGCTTAAGAGAAACCTGAATGTTGATGTTTCTTCGGGTTCTGAAGCGTCGCTCTTCCTCTATTGGATGCCTGCTCGCGGTTGGTTTCAGTGTCGCCTCTCTTTTTCTGTCACCGGCTTCTTCTGGCTGTGGTTGAGTAGGCGTTCCGCTTATAGAACCCCTTCTTCGCAGTTCCTCGGCACGGTTTCGCAGACGTTGATGTGAAAAATGCGAGAGCTCTGGGTGTTTCTCGCACCACAGAGTATGCAGCCGTGCCATGGAATCTTTCCATTCAGGGACCATACTTGTATTATAGCACTCCAGTAGGTCGTCCCTGAGTCGATCCATCCACTTAAAAGTAACGAGATTCTGCCGGTCAATCGCATTGACCTCGTCTTGATTGGCTCACCGAACTCTAGGATAGTCGGCATTGTTGTCCGACCCATTGTCAGGAGCCCTGCGCGTTCGATTGTCACCGTTTGAGAAACCTCACCCAGGTGTCATTCAGCTTCAGCACGGTTGTCACGCTTCCGCTTAGGGCTTATTCCTTCGGGTCCATACCTGGACAATTGTCCGCGACTGCTTATTAATTATTGTAACCATATTCAGCAGAAGCCCTTGGTACAGGGACCCTCTATCCGCAACCCGAGGACGGTTTCGGTGGCTTTGTCATAGGCCCTTCGGTTCGATTCCTAAGGCATCAAAACGGAAACCGAAAATATACATAGTTAAAAGTTTGTCATAAAGACAACCACTGTATTTGGCAGGGGGCTGCTAATCTGAAAAATTGCACCCTCTTCCAGCGAAATCGTGGTAAAATTTCAGCTGTAACCACGTCTCGCAACCGTGATACAGGTGGTTATAGTCTGCGACGAATTCAAAACGATGATCCGGCAAAAGTCTTGTGCACCCTGAGGACACGGATCGACTCAAGGAAGACCGCCTTCTGTATCTTCCCCGAAAGCATCTCAGCAGTTTGTTGACACGCAGGGATGCTTTTCAGGCTATTAACCAGTGCCTTTGGATGTAGGTCGTTACCGCATGAGTTGGGCAACTAGATAGTATGTATCCTAGATGTTCGGGGTGTGCATGACACGCTCTGCAGCTATCAGCGGGACTGTCTTGACTTAAAATGTGGCGACGGTATGCTAGAGTGGAAACGACATCGTCTTGATTTAAGGAACTCATACGACATCGACTGATCCTCCACATTTCTGTGGAAGATGCCGTGCATCCTGTTCTCCAGGAGCTGTTCGCGGAAGTATTTCTTCTGTGCTTACTTAATCCGAGCCTTCAGGAGTGAGTATTTGAGATGGATAAGACTTTATGCGTTTTGCTCCCCCCTGATATTAAAGTCAAGGCCGAGTGTGTCAGCAGCCTCCTCCGCTGCTTTGTGCAGAAATGCTCCTTTGCCCACTTCTTCGTGCTTTCTAAACCTTTTAAGAAGAGGGTATTACCCATTATATATTATATCATACGTATATGTATGTATATACAGGGTGTTTTTTTCAACTTGTGACATCGAAATATCTTAAAATCATACGCATCCTATGAAAAAAATATCGGTAACGAAAACTTTTTAGTTTTGAGGGGAAAAAGCGACTGCGAACAAAATTTACCCCACCCCACCCCCCAGGAGACATGGGGGGTAGGTTTTTTTTTGTTCACGAATCGAAAAAATGTTTTCTGATGAAACTTATGTATTTCATGAAGGAGAATCTGTATCTGTGATAAAAAATTGGGGTTCCCATTTGAAATTACAAAGTTGCCCCCCTCCCTGCCTCCTGAGGGGGTGGGGTGGGGTAAGTTTGTCCGAGGTCGCTTTACCCCCTCGAAAATAAAAAGTTTTTATTAAGGATATTTTTTCATAGGATGCGTATTTCTTGAGATTTTTCGATGTCTCAAGTTAAAAAGAACACCATATATATAATTAAAAGAATAGTTAAATAAACCACTATAGGATTCCAACGAAAGCAGGTGCCTTTCTTGAGAACAAAACTCCAATAAAAATTAAATAAATATGCATATTTATTTTTTAAATAAAATTGAAAAACACGTTAGATATCTCAGTAGTTTCATTTTTTTTTGTTTTTCGTAATTTCATTTGTTCTTCTTCTAAAACAGTAAGGAAACTCAGTTTTTCTGTATTATCTTGTATATGCTTTTTTGATATGTTCATCTTCTGTTTATAATTTTCTTTGGCACCTAATAAATTATAATATATTTTAATATACAAATTCATATATACACAGTGGGCATAATAATTTATGGACGTCTTTACGTCTTGTTTAGAGACGTGGTTATGACAAAATTTATATCCTTGTCTTAAAGATACAATCTCGCAATATGAGTGCGAGGCAAAATTACAATACTGGTTTTGTAATTTTGCCTTACACTCAATTTAGCCCGTCTAGCGGATGAGTGACCCTCGATTTAAATAAGATGATAGTTGCACCTCCCTAGTCTATGTACACTGTTAGAAGTTTTCTGAAATTTCAGTCAGTTTTCAATCACTTATGTCACGTAAATTTCATAAATTTGGCTTTGAAAACTAGTTTGAGATCATATTCATTAATTTTCAGTGACGCGAAACTTAATTGCGAAGCAAAAGTTATTGAAATTTCATAAAATTGACTCTGAAACCTGTTTTAATTGCTTGTACATAAAATATTATTGGTGGCTGTATACATTCCACTGTGGTTTATATAAATTTTATAAACATCCATTGAAAATGAAGTAACATTTTTTATTAAATTTAATAAACCTAAATGAAATTATAATCAAAATTTAAAAATAATTGATTAAAAACTAATTTAGAAGCTTTGTATGTGATATATTTTTCTATCGATTAATACATTTTTTGAAATTACTTGTACGAAATTGGGTTTACTTTGTCATTTCGAAAGAAGTAATTTCAGAGAACTGTTCTTAAAAAAGTTTCACTATTTACATAGAATATCCATAGGATATTCATGAAAATTTACAAAAAATTCAATGCACTATCTCCTAAAATAGTCTCAAAACTTACATTGAAATTTCAATAAGGCTATTTAAATTTCAGTCTTGTATGAAATTTTAATGAGTTTTTCACTAACCGTAGTGTAAAAAGATTCACTAAAATTTTCATGAAATTTAATTAACTTACTTCTAACAGTATAGTACGTAATAAACTCGACTTAGAAATTGGCGGTTAGAGTTAGATTCACCAAGCCTGATAATTAAAATTTTTGTTTAAACCTTGTTTCGAAATATTGCATAACATGTATAACAATATTACAATACATGTATGACAATATTTCAACTCCAGCGATAGAAAACTACAATATGGTATATTGGAAAGTTAGCTTACGCCTCAGAAATATACTTCCAATACAAAGTTTCCAAAAAAAATGTTCACAGTGCATCTTTAAGACCCAAATTTATGTAAATATTGTCGTAACAGTGCAGTGAACATTTCGTAAAAACGTCCTATAATTCCTGTTGCTAATGTGCATTACGTTGTAATACTTACACTTAATTTGATCATCATACGATTTTGCAATCGAATGTACGTTAGCTTTAATATCGCACACTAGGTTTCGCAGTACTGCTTTATATAAAGCATCTACTGATATTTCTTGGCCGAATTTTTTTTTCATCTCATACTGAATGCTTGCTTTTAGTTGTGTAATTTCGGTTTTCATGTTCTTGTAATCCACTTCAATTCCATGAAGATGTGTACGACTTTTTCTGACGTTAGAGAAAAATGAGAACATCAAATTAGGAATAAAATTAGACAGCCGATTATAAGAAGAGAATTTTCACAGTCTGTGTAAACAGACTTGAAATTAAGACAATCTGAATTTGATTAGCCAGCGTTTTCGTTATAGTTGAGTTCTGTTGCCACAGATTATGAGAAATCGCTTTTTGTGATCAGCTATCTACTGACCCGATTATAACACAGCTAACCTTAATTTTAAATTGATAGGGGCATTCTCGTAGGCCCCCCCCCCCCCGCCAGGATGCGGTGTGGTTTATCGAAGGCCCCTAATAGACAATTCATGTATTTTGTTGAAAATTCGTAGAGGGGAGGGGGGGGTAAAGAATTAATCTTTATGGCTTATAAATCAAATATTTGGGATAAAATTGATTCATTTTGTGTTGTAATATTTTTGGAGTTATCATTGTTGTCAGTAAACATTTTTCTGTTTTCTGGCCATGCGTTTAATTTGTTTTACTACTTAAGTGTAAAACCAGGTGACTCGGACTCGGAACCCCCCTCCCCCCATCTAGACCAACGTGGCCTTTCGTCAAACCCCCTCCACCCCTTGAAGAAACCACGTGGTTTATGGAAGGCCCCTTAGGATTTACAGAAACCGATAGGCAATCAGAAGAAATGGGTTTACTTCCCAGCGACTTGGTAAAAAGGTTTGCATTGAAAAGTATTCGAAAATTTTCTGTTCAATGGTGACGTCAAAATTATTTAAACCTTTTCGATACCGTTTTTGTCCTTGCGTTTTGGATCCCCATAGTGGTAGAAGTTAATTCTTAAACAGATCCACTTTCTGTGATCAGTGGCGACAACATTTTTCTGAATACTTTTGGATAACCTAAGTCGACCATTAAATTAGACCATTTTTAATCCCTTTTAGATTTGCACTTTTCGCTGTTCTTATTTACTGCTTTTCGAATAATAATGAGGTTAATAGCATTTAAAAACACAGTATTAGTCATTTCACGTTGACAAGATTGGTTGCTATACAGGTAGCTGTGACGAAAGCCAATTTTTCAAATTTGTTTATCATGATTTTATATTTTTTTAAGTGATCACATTTGAATAAAGCAAAAGTTTTGTGATAAAGTGATGTATTAATATGTATAACCCTACTAGATTTTTCAAATGTTATGCTTTTCAAGCGCCTTCTAATGCGGTAAATAAAAATGGTGTTTCAAATTTATTTCAGGTTCCGTTTGGCAGCTCCGATCGGCTTTGAAAGGGATTGATTACTAAATATTTTCACTCCCTGATACAGGATTCAGAAAAGAAGGACAGAAACGGTATTCCTAGGTATTACAAATTTTTATACCTTTAAATGCAAGACTTCTTACCGGGGAAATGAAACACGATCTTTTCTTAACTGAACTGGCAAAAAATATAAATAAGTTTTGGTTGACATCTTATATACATTTTTCACTCATTACATAAGCATACAAAATTTCTTAGTGGAAAATTTGTTTTGAATTTATTTGCTCCTACCTTTTAGTTTTGTTTGAATACCTAAAGAATTATCTCAAACTTTGAGCCGAATCGGTTAATATTTTGGGTATTGAAATAGTGTACGAAAAATGGATAAAATTCGTAGAAGTAACCTAAAAACGCGTCAGTTACATGCGTGAATGCATATAATTTCACTAAAAGTGCGGTTGGGAGAAACTACGCAAAGATACTCGTTCTAGTAAAGCCTAAAACAAACTCCATGTTGACAGAATAGGACACGATTAAATGTTTTGCAGTGAAGGGGGGGGGATATTTTAATAAAATTAATTAGATGCACAATTAACATGTGAATGAAATAAAGTAATGCTAGGTGGGTGTAGGATAAAAGCAGGACTTACTAGGTGGAGAAATTGTCTGATTAAGTTGCAAAAATCGCGAAAAATCAGTACATTATTGTAGATGCGTATGTAACCATCGTGAAAATTTCTCGACTGTCATCTGCGAGAAAGTTGCATCTTTTCGAGCACTAGAAATAGTGTAGTCTAAATGTTAGATTGAATTAATTTATGAGAATGAGCAATCATTTTACATCAATTTTTCATTATTAATTTCATGATTACAATTCATATAATTTAATACAAATATAATTATCTAGACTTCATATTGAGTCAGGAAAAACCTTATTTCTTTAAACTCGTATTATTATTTTTTTTTCTAACTTTTTCTCGGGTTAAAAAGAACCCGGTTTACCATCATAGCCACGGACTAAGTCAAGTCACTGATGAGATGAGGATGTAATTAGTTAATGAGACGTTGTAGGCTACTGAAACTACGATTATAGTTCCTTAAAGCAACCAATCCTGACGCAACTGGCACGTGAAGTCATCCACTGCTGCTACTTCTATTTTAGAAGGTAAGCAAGAGTAGGAAATTTACACAAGAGACTTCGTACAACACTGTTCCTTGGAATCCAGTCTCTAGCCGCGGATGACCTTACGCGGCAGACGGCACAGTTGGAGATAAAAGTTTTACCTCTGGATACTTTTTTAGAGCTACAAATCTTTGTAGAATGTTATGAGGAACTGTGTTGACGGACTAGATGAAGTGATCCCAGAAGAACAGCCTTTTGCATCCGGCTCGCGATCGATTGAGCCTGACGCTGGCAAGCTTAAAACGAAGATTTACGCTCAGAGATCTTTCATATATGCTATACAGTTTTCCGCACGAACGACGAACGTTAATATTCCCTCGATAACGCGATCAATTAAAATCTCTCATTACTCTCATTATATGCATACCACTCTCATTCTTACTTATGTGTCTAACATTCGCCCTTTGGCTTCATTGATTGCTGCGCAAAACTATTAATATTTACAACTCTAACAGATACAAGCCAGGATATTTCAGGCCTAAGAAAAAGAACTAGGGGATGAATAGAAATTTCGGGATGTAAATATTCTTGATTTAACGAGTGGGAAATAATAATTTTGAATTTTTAAGAAAAAACCTTATTTCATCGACTAATTATCTAAACCAACTTTTTGGAGCGATATTCTAAGTTGTTTCTCCTTTTTCTTCGACCGTTGATATAATTTCAAAATTAAAAGCTTAAAAGCATTTTTTTCTTCGGTCTTATGGTCCAATAAATACAAACATAAAAAACACGATTATAGTTGTTTAAAAATCGTTTTTATTTTCAACGATTCGGCTTTCACTGCGGGCCTTCATCAGGAAAGTTTTCATTTCTAAAATAAATTTCGTTTTTATGATAAATTAAAACTAAAATACAATAACCTACTAAGTAACATAAAACATTTTTTGTTATAACGTGTCATTAAAAATTACGTAGTGTTAAAAAATAGTCAAATATGTAACTAATAAAAGGTTACATAAGGTGAGGATTTAACCCTCATGTCGAAAAATTGATATAGTTGTTATCAAAATCTGAGCCTCACAAAATTTGTTGAGGTGTTCCAAACCAATTCGATTACATTTTTAACGGAGAAAGTTTAAAATAATAAATAGGACGATGACAAAACAGATATTGAACTGACATTGACACTTATATTATGGATGATACTAAATGGACGATAAAGCACAGGTCAAATGTTATGTTATGGCAGTGTATTATTCGAATAGAGAGAAAACTATAATTTTTAAACAGTACTTATAAAGTTGTATATCGAGTGAAGCATTCCAGGGTTTATATTTGACAATAAAAAGTGCAGATTGTTCTCGGTTATCATACCAATGTTACGCAAGTAATGATTTCTAATGGGCGATTAAATTGGACATTTAGCGAGGATGTGTAAAAGATCTTAATTTTCTCATAGATTACATGTATGACAAATCTGTTGTGGATCGATTACAGTTGTTCCAGCTTTAGAGGTCAGCTTAATGTTGAACCTGGAGAAAGTTCTTAATTGAGCGAAAATGCGCTTAACCTTCATGCTGGCGCGCCTTTTTTATCATTACTTGGCGCAGGGCTGTAACCTACTGCCACCTCGTTCTCACTTATTTTACACCTCATATCTCACCATAAACCTTTGATCTCGGGGTTATTTGTAATAGAATCGTAAAAAAAAAATGTTTAAACAATGCAAAAATTTATGTTTTTCTGCCACTCACGGTAGATTACCGCGAACGCGCCCGCTTGAGGGTTAAAAAGGAAAGGAGCTTTGAATAGGAGCTCTTGCTGGGTTAGCGCATCATTGCGTACAATTTTACTGTATATATAACTAAAGTTACTGTTTTCCAAACTTAACAGATATTGCGAATGGAAAAAATCACGGTATCTGTCAGCTATAGTATCGATTTGAGTTACAAGATTGGGACCATTGAGATTATGAGATTTTGAGTTATGCCCGCTCCTTCAAAACATATAATAAGTTGCCATAGCTAGTTATATTTAAGGTTTTTGCTGCTTGCGGTTTCGGCTAGTTTTAGCATGCAAATCTTAGGATAGTGTGAGTCTTAAATATCGAAAATCTTTGCCGCCCAATTTAACGCCATGTTTAATATTTGATATGACACACAGGGCAGACCTAGTTCCAATCTGACTATGAGGAGCACTTAGTTCTAGTTAGAATATTCAACGCCGAGGCTGAGTTGGCTCTGGTAACTGCTGCATGTGCAGCTAAGTTGAAAGCACCTGTTCTAGAAAAAATCGTACCCAGTATTCAAAACAAGGAACAAACTCCAAAGAGCTGCCATCATATTTCAGACCTAGGAAATTTTGGATTTTCGAAAAATTGAACTCATGTTCCAGGGTTTGATCGAAACGTACCAAGTCTTGTAGAGATTGAAGAGGAGTACCTATGAAATAAAACCATACTAATAACTTTCATTTTTAACACACCCTTACCCCCGCACAGCGCCCCAAATATGACCCAAAAATAAAAAAACTACATTTTTACGTATTATTGTTACTTTTTAACAATTTCCGTCGTCTTTTTCATACAAATAATTACTAATGGACAGTTTAAATATTTCCCGTGAGTCTTTAAACAATTTTTCATTGTTTTAGAAAATTTAACTTATTTAAACAATGATTTATTCCCAAACAATGTAAAAAATTATCGTATTTTCTAATCGAAATGTAACAGTTTGTCATTGTTTGCAGAAGTAAATTTTTCAAAAAACATTATGTAATTATTTAAACAATTACTTATTGTTTATTCTCAACATTTCTAAAAATTGACCCAGAGATGTCCAGTTTTTTCTGAAATTGGTATCCTATGCTACTTTTTGTTGAATAATGAAATGATTCTGATACATATCTTTTAATGCTTAAAAAATTTCTATTTATTTAAACAATTTTGATTTGCTCAAGCAGTTTTTTTCGATAACTTTAAAAAAATGAAATGAAATACATATAATTATTTTTCTGACTGTATAGTGTATAAAAAGAATATATTAACCATTTTTTAATTGTTTAAGCAAATATAATTTGTTTAAACGATTATTTTTCCAAAAATATTTTTCAAATCGTATATTCTGAAGAAAACATAATATTGAATGATTTCGAGGAGTAGTAAATTCTGCTAAGAATTTAATGTTATTGTTTATATAATTAATTATTGGTTTTTTTCTTCAAATTTCCTTTAAATTGAGTATGAATGGTTTACTTACTGCAAGTAGTAAAAAATTATAGAAAACAGTTTCCAGATATCAGAAAGAAAACATTTTCTTCAGCCAAAAATAATATTTTGTGATCAGCGTTGTAATTAGACTGCATATGAAATGGATTCAAATTATATTTCGTTATAGCATTTGAAAGTCTTATGAATATCAATCTGCATGTTGGAGGACACAAAAAACATATTTACGAAAATAATTCTATGTGTAATATTTTATATTATTGATCCATATTTTTTAATAGAAAACTGCTTGAACGAATAAATATTGCTTAAACAATGACGCGACGTTTTAAACAGAATCTACTGCTCCTCGAAATCATTCAATATTATGTTTTATTCACAATATGCGATTTGAAAAATATTTTTGAAAATATAATTGTTCAAACAAATTATATTTATTTAAATAATTGAAAAATGGTTAATATATTGTTTCTATACACTATAGAATCAGAAAAATAATTATATGTATTTTATTTCATTTTTGTAAAGCTTTCGAAAAAAACTGATTAAGCAAATCAAAATTGTTTAAACAAATAGAAATTTATTAAAAATTAAAAGAGAAGTATCAAAATTATATAATTATTTAACAAAAAGTAGCAAAGGATACCAATTTGAGAAACAACTGGACATCTCTGGGTCAATTTTTAGAAACGTTGAGAATCAATAATAAGGAATTGTATAAATAATTACATAATGTTTTTTGAAAAATTTATTTCTTCAAACAATGACAAACTATTCCATTTCAATCAGAAAATACGATTGTTTTTTACATTTTTTGGGAATAAATCATTGTTTAAATAAGTTATATTTGTTTAAACAATTAAAAATTGTTTAAAGAGTCAAGGGAAATATTTAAATTGTCCATTAGTAATTATTTGTATGAAAAAGACGACGGCAACTGCTACAAAGTAACAATAATACGTGAAAATTTTTATTTTTTTATTTTTGGGTCATATTTGGGGCGCTG
>CAKNWT010053982.1:0-12946 GCA_932066315.1 Andricus coriarius | reverse complement strand
AAAGTATCCAGAGGTGAAACCTTCATCTCCAACTGTCCCGTCTGCCGCGTAAGGTCATCCGCGGCTAGAGACCTGACTCCAAGGAACAGTGTTACACGATGTTATCTCGCGTAAATTTCCCGCTCTTGCTTACCTTTTAGGACAGAAGGAGCAGAAGTGGATGACGTAAACGTTCCAGTTGCGTCGGGATTGGTTGCTTTAAGGAACCATGATCGTAGCTTTCGGAGCCTACAACTTCTCTAATATAAAATAATTAGCAGGTGTATAAGGTGCGACTTGTAAAGAATTTTCCAGTTTATTTTCATTCAGTGTTCTTTTTGATTCAAAGTTAAACTGCGTGAAGTCTTGTGAGTGCTAAAAGTCGTTTCATAGGAAATTTTTTTATAGTTTTTTTAGAATGTATGAAGAGCCAAGCGAATGACGTCTCCTATCGATGCGTGGCGCGAGCCGAGCGCTGTGCATTCGCGCACTTTTATTATTGAGCGGTTGGGTGCAATAACGGTGTACTTGCGTTTTTAGCAGTCACCTTCTTTTCATTTGTTTCGTACATATCTTTATGCAAAACAAATGAAGAATAAGTGACTTCTGAAAATGCAAGAATACAGTTATCGCACCCAACCGATGAATTTATTAATTAATAAATAATAATAGTATTATTATTAATTAAATATAATTAGATAATACTAATAACATTAATTACTTTAACCAAATAAAAATGAGCGAAACCGAATGAACCAACCTGAACGAGTGAACCCGAAAAAACGAACGCAAATAACCAGCTCAAACGAGTGAACTCAAACAGAATGAGCACATCTAAAGAAACAAACGAATAAAATCGAACCAGCCCAAACGAGTCAGCCCTAACAAATAGTCCAAGAGCTGGTGACGTTTTTCGTGAAGTGGGAGTATAAGTCCTAGTTTGTGGCGGATATATCTGGGAAATGACCCTTCTTTCGAAACCCATAAATGCCAGACGCCCTGCCTGGGACGTTTGGGCACCTGAGCCAGGTGAAAAAATTGGAAATTTGCAGTGACAGTATAAGAGCCAATTTTCTTCTAGGATCGATTATTGATGCCCCAAGTTTATTATTATGCAATCGCCAGACCGATAGCTTGGGGATAACATACTGCCAGACTCGATAATTATCAATAAAAAACTTGGATTTTGCAGTGAGAGTATAAGGTCTGGCGTTTTTAATAACATAAAGAATAGTATTCACAGGTAGCATTCGTAAAACGACAGACCGAAATTCGGGGGATAACACCTTCAAAATTAAGTTTGATTCGAAGTGGTGGTCCGAGCGGGGACCGAGGGAAGAGGGAGCAGCCGCGTCAGGGTAAAAGGCTGAGTGGAGGGGATAACGGCGACGGCGACAGCCGGCAGCGTCCCTCGATCCCCGCTCGGACCCAAACGAGCGAACTCGAACAAACTAACTGAAACGAGCGAACCCAAACTAGCTTGTTGCGGTTCGCTTGTTGGATTGTTCGGTACGGTTTCCTCGTTTGAGTTGCTTTTTCGGGTTCGCTCGTTTGGGTTGGTTTGTTCGGCTTCGCTCGTTAGTTTTGTTTCGTTCGAGTTCGCTCGTTTGAATTAGTCTGTTCGGGTTCGTTCATTCTGATTGGTTCTTTCGGGTTCCCTCGTGGGGATGGGCTACGTTCGGGATGATTCTTTCCAGTTGGCTCACTTAGGTTAAGGTTTCTTTGGGTTGGTTCGAACAGTTTTTTTTCGGGTACGCTCGTTCAGATTGACCTTGGAAATTCCTTGAATAACTTCTAAAATTGACTCCAAGGTCACGTTTAGATGTTCCCCTCTGACCCCTACAACTTTTGTCCAGAACATGTTTTTCCTCACGTTTCCTCGGCAGTTATTGTGGTGGTAACTTAATTGACTTTAAAATAATCCCCAGGGTTATTTTGGACCCCATAACATGCGAACAGGCTCACATCCAAACTGTTTCGCTCTTTTCAATCCCGAACTCAGAAATAGGGGTTCCCGTATCAACAAATGAACTTGACCTTTAATAACCATGAAAATTTACTCTAGGGCCAAAGTCAAGGACACCGTCAGATGTCCTCCTGTAACCCCTACAACTTGAGTCTAAAACATTTTTTTCTTGAATACTTTCCTAACGGCATAATCCACGGTAAAGTTTAAAATGGAACACCCAGTATATGAACCTCAATCAGGAAAGAAATGTCGTTAATATAATTTAGCGATTTCCCATTTTCAATTTGTAGTTTGGGACAAGACATTTTGCGTACTTTTTTGTTTATAATTTCTCACCAAAATAAAAAAACTCTCGTAGGAATAAAGTTACGAATGCGCCCGCTGCAAGCGACTTTCTAGTAATGATAAAAAAATTACTTTTAAACATTGCAAGGATTCCGAGGAATTTCAACTATAAGTCAGAAAATAAGTATTTTATTATGATTATATTTATAATTGGGAAAAGTTAAATGAGCAACAGTTCGTCGCCCTAAATTTATAGTACGCCATGTCCCTCAACTGTCAAACTGAGAAAATGAGGTTCAAAGTTTAATCATAATACAGGCCTCATAGCCCGGTCCCTATATCCCTTATTGTACCCTATATTCAGTTGAGGTCCCTAAAGTACCCTATTTTCAAGATTTGGTCCCTATGGTACCCTATTTGCAGCCTATAATGCAACTTAAACCAAATTTATAATAATAGTTAAGCTTCCAAGATTCAAGGATTTTGAAAAAAGTAACAAATCAGGGAATTTTTGTATGAAGAAATTAAAAAATAATCAGGGCTGCTACACAGTGACAATCAGTCACTTTTTTTCTCAAATCACTTTTTAGTCACTTTTTAAAATAAAAAGATCACATTAGTCACTTTTCTTTCAATAAATTAAATCATTGGTTAATCACTATTCAATTCAGGTCTATACATTTTTCTGAATTGTCTTGAAGTCTTTTGAAATATTTCAGGGTATTTTTAAAGATTCCGAGAAATTTTTAATAGATTTCAATAATTTGAAGGGATTTAAAAAATTTTAGGGGTATTTTTAAAACTTCTGAGGCATTTTCAAGATCTTTTAATTTGAAACATTTTAGGGAATTGTAAAGGATTCCAAGGAATTATTTATTTCATTAATTTGAAGAGATTTCAAAGTATTACAGGACCTATAAGGTATTAAGATATTTTAAAAGATTTCACGTTATTTCATAAGATTTTCGAGGATTTCTATTATTTTAAGGGATCTTAATAGCTCTCAAGGTAATTTAATCAGTTCTCCAGGATTTCTGTAAATATCATCATAGAATTTCACGGAATTTTATAATATAGTGGATTTTAAAGAATTTATTCACAGGAAGTGAGGTATTTTGTAGGATTTTAAAGGATTTTAAATATTTTAGGGAATCTTAAAAGATTCCAAGGATTTTTTAGTTGATTTTAATGATTTAAAGGGATTGAAAAGAGTTTTAAATATTTTAGGATATAGAATTTTCTCGAATTTTGGAATTTATTAAACGATTTTACAGAACCTATACGGTTTCAAGATATTTGGAAAAATTGCACATGATTATTTGGAAAGGTTTTTAATTCTTTCAATGTATTTTATTAAATTTCCTGGAATTTATTCCAGAGCAGTGAGATATTTTGTAGGGTTTCAAGGATTTCAAGAGATTTGAAGTCATTTTTTGGAATTTACCCTGAATTCTTATTAGTATATTCTGAATCCTTTTAAATTCTTTTCAATTTTTTCGATTCATCAGAATTCTTCTAAATTTACTCAATTCAATGGATTTTCTTGACGTTTAAAAAGTTTTTATTTGATCGATCCTGAGAATCAATTGATAAAATGATAAAAGGATTGGAAATATTTTAAGGCATTTTTTCAGATTCTTTAGCATTTTCAAGAGCTTTACAAAATTTCAAGGGATTTCAAAAGATTTTAAAGGATTTAAAATATTTTAAACTATTTAAAAAGATTAGAAAGGTGTTTTTAATGGATTTCAGTAATTTAATGGGATTTAAGGATTTGAAATATTTTAGGAAATTTTAAACGATTCCCAGAATTTTTAAAATTATTTCCACAGTTTGAAGGGATTTCAAAGACTTTCAAATATTTTAGGGTATTTTAAAAGATTTTAAGGCATTTTCAAGAGATTTAAAGAGATTTGAAAATTGTAAGAGATTTTAATATTTTAATGTATTTCAAAGAATTCATTCACAAGAAGTGATGGATTTCGTAGGGTTTGAAAGATTTGAAGAGATAAAAATTTTTTGATGGAATTCACACTGAATTCTCTTTAAATTCTTTTGAATTCTCGTCAGTTTTTTAATTTACTTGAATTCTTCTAAATTAACTCAATTCTTTTTAATTCAATGAATTTTTTAATATCTTCTCAATGTTTTTATTTAATTGATCCTAAATTATTTTAACCTCGCCTTGAATTTTGCTAAGCTCGTTTCAAATTTACTGAATTTCATTCAGTTTATTTATATTTTTGAATTCTTTTCAATTCATTTGAATTTTTCTAATTCACCTTGAATTTTTATGAATTCTTCTCATTTACCTTAAATTCCTCTACATTTATTCCAGTTTCACGGCAATCAATGGACCCTTTGAGCGTGAAAAAGTACCCTATGAGCGTGACAAAAAGTATCCTTTGGTCCCTATATTTTATCCCAGAGGGACTGTGAGGCCTGCATAATATACTCTACAAACACGTTGTCAAATGTCGAAATAAGTTTATCGGTCAAAAATAATGCATAGTCAAAAAAATATTAGCACAAGTTTTAATACTACTATGAATGTAGTTTAGCTGATGTGGAAAATTGTTTTTGGACATGGCTTAATATGAGATTAAAAAAATTCATTTTTTCTCAGAATGATAGTTTACATTATTCTCTTGTATTACATACCTCGAATTAAATGAATTATTCGCAAATTATTGACTTTTGAGTAATATTCCGATGGTTACTTTTAAGGTTAAATATATTTTTGATAATTGTTATTTCTCAAATTGAACTTAGGTTATCCATATAAAATATGCACTACGAAGTTGGCATTTTTCCAGTGAATTTTTACCTATTGCTGATTTCGACCGGGTACTTCATTAAGGTATCCATGTGCAAAATATTTCAGATGATTCACCGATAAGTTACATTTTTTATGTAGACTCGGAATATCCTGCAAAATTGAATGATTTCCATAAAGATTTGCATTTGGCTCCAGAGCATTTTGTACCTCCTAATTCTTCATGTAAAATGTAAAAATTGGTAACGAGCTTATTTCCAAAGATAAATTATGTAGTTCACTAGAGAAATTTAAAAAAGTATTTGAGTTTGGGCCTGGGGTGGAATTTCGATGCCTCATTACGATCGGATCTCTCATTCAACCATATGAAATATAGACAAGGAGCAGTCGAATTCGAAACGATCGTTCTGAAACTGCTCTTTCTATTGTACGAGGTAGACAGAGAGCGTTCAATGGTGTTCGTACGACAAGTCATACTTATCGTTTCGAAATGATCAAACCGTCCCTGTCTACCTCATACGATAGAAAGAGCAGTTTCAGAACGATCGTTTCGAATTCGATCGCTCCTTGTCTATATCTCATATGGTAGAAGGAGCGGTCCGATCGTAATAAGGCATCGGAATACCACCCCTAAAGATAATTACAATCCACAGAATTCTAAAGTTTGAGAAAGAACCTCGGCTAATGAAATATGAATATAGAGGTAAAATTATAACAGCGTTTATTGGATTAAGAACAAAATAATGTGTGTAGGGCAAGGAAGGGCAGCGCCAACCAGTTGACCGTCAATGATTTTTTAAAAGTTAATAGGATGTGGCATTGATCCATTTGTTTCATTTCGAGTACTACATTAGTGTATATCACATTTGTATAAGTATTAATTACATGAATAAAACAATGATTTGATAATTTAATTATTTCTAGCAAGCTGTATTTCGTTTACATTCTACTAGAGACATACTACACGCAAAGGTTTCTACCGTACCAATACAAAAAGCCTGCTCTACCGATTAATAATTTCTATTAAAGAAGATTATATACACGAATAAATATATGTTTTGCATGCATTACAATAAGTACGTTTAACAACAATTAAGTATAAAAAAATTAATATTATCATATTCCTACCTTCCAATAATTTTTGTTTAAATCTGGATTGAGAATAATAATATTTAATAGTTTCTTGCATGGTGCCCAGGAGATGAGTAGCTGTTTTACAATACAGATAATTTATCGACAAAACTTATGATACGTTTACCACGTAAGCATTTGTAAACTATTATTTTTGTCGCGCTTACCCTCCTGGTGAGGCTTCAATTATTTACGACGTTTAATATATTTTGGACTTGAATCACGTTTAATTATTATAATTACGTGATGTGATATTGTTTCATCAGTCGAAACATTACATTTGCATACTGTAAGTATTGCCATTAATGTTGGAAACTTTATATTTCTACCAGCGAATCTTCCGTTCTTTCGTTGTCAAAACTTTTTTCTGCATAATTTTTCTTTTACAACGTCAATTTTTAAGATTTAAGTAAGTAGCACTATCTCTATAATAAAATGGATTTATTTAATGCAAAGTAGAATTAAAATTGTTAAATAATAGCTATGTTATACGCAAAGTCACCTTTGCCCCACCGGTCGGCGCTGCCCCTCCTTACCCTACACAATTTTTCCGGAGAAAAAATCACGAAGTGTACACTATACAACAGAACAAAGTTGCGTTGAGCTGTCACGACGATAAACGAGTGCTTCTTCCTGCTATCACAGATATACTTCCATGCGGATAAGGAAAAAGAATGTACGAATCCATGGAAGTTGATGATAATGTATAATTAATCTAAACTAGGGGAGAGTGACCTCAATTGGATAGGTTCGTGAACTGAATGAGTGAAAACACCCATATATTTAAATTAAATGATCTGTAGTAATTTTTTATACATAATATTATAAAAAAGGAATTCTTTAATAGTGCAGCTTACCACTTACTTGCCGTTATTAAATTAAAAAATTTTAAAATGTGATTTAGGCATGGCGACATAACTTTTCACTCCAAATAATTTCTAAATTTGTACTGAGATAAGATTTTTTTAACAGTTTATTTTCTTCCCTGTATTCACAGAATACTTATATTTAAAAATTTGCAGTGTAAACTCCCTTAGATCCACAGGAAAAATTAATTAAATATGTTTTTATGAGCAGAATCCTTTTCCCTGATCTGAAAAATTCGTGAAAGGTTACAATTGTGAAGTGAAGTGATTTTTCTATGTTACGACTCAATGCTACCAACACTGGATTCTTATTTCATAAGATTAGATTAAATATCTATCAATTAGCACTGGCAGTGCTGTAAAACACGATTTATTCAGACCGTGATCCGCAGTTTGCACAAAGTATTTAAATTTATAAGTCCATAAGTTTAATTGAATGAATAATATTTTATGAATGGCTTTTTTGAAAAATTCGAAACGTTATTACTAAATTTTAACTCATCATGTTCTATCTTTTATTTTAAATCAAGGTCAGTTGTTTTTCCAGTACTGAAATGTATATCTTGACCATTTAGAATATAGCAGTTCGGGAATTAAACAGTTAAAAGAAAATATATTACACTCAACTCCTGATTCTTTGCCTCCCGATGAATTGCCGGCTTTACGCTTGAGTGCTTCTGTCTCCCCCTCTGGGTGCCCCTTGACAGCCTATACGCTCATTTCAAGAGTGCCGTATCTGAATTTGTTTACGTCGCGAATCCCTGAGCGCTACTGCGCTCAGGGATCTACATCCAGGTTTCTCTCCAACCCAAAGATCGGTGAGAACTTTGGCGGATGCAAACCGTAAAATAAGACCAACGGCTCATCATAAGACCAAAAACTGCATGCATCAAGTTAGCACAAATATAGGCTGGACCGGCATTCAGTGTGTGATTGACTACATAACATCTGGCAGAAAGTTAAAGAACATAAATAGCTTCAAGTAGCTGTGCAGCGACCTCATGAAATCTGAGGAGGGATGCCCACCTATCACCACCGAAGAGGTTTTTTCACCTCTTCATGAAGAAATACTCCGCTTCGAGAGCAGATGGTATCAAAAGAGCTTCTGGTGGAAGAAGTTGCCTTTAACCCATCAGCTTTGGTCCGCATTTGTACCTCATATCTAAAGTCGGAAGAGCCTATTCCAAAGTGGCCCTAAGAATTACAGGCCAATAACTTGTCTGAGCACACTGTATAAGATCTTTACAGCTGACCTAAACAAAAGGATTGTTCGAAGAATTGAGCCTGTGTCGAGAGAGATGTACGAACAACGTGGCTCGAAAAAGGTGTAGCAGACTGCCGAGAGAACGTGCTAATTGACAGATGAGATGCATGACAGTGAGATGCATGACAGTGAGATGCATAGAGATTGATGCCCCTTTAGAAAACCAGATTAACTATCTCATCTGAAAAACATCGTGTGACAACTAACAGCGTCACCTTCCAGAGAGGCGTCTTTTAAGGGACGGCATGAGCCCTCTCTCTTTGCCTCACACTATTGCCACTATCTCTCGTATTTCGGGATTCCCAAAGGTACTTCTGCGGCAAACTTGGATATCGAAAGTACAACTTCACTCATGTATCTTACAGGGATGATCTCAAGATCTATGCTAGAAATGCAGAGCAACTGAATCTAGCTCTAAGGGTTGTCGAGAACTATACTCGTGAAATTGGAATGGAGTCTGGATTCGAAAAATGCGCCAAGATTCATTTAAAGCGAAGACGACTGACTGGAATTTTCGAGGACCCTGAGCTTGTCGAAAGAAGCGCTATACGACACCTTAACGTTGGAGAGACATACCCGTGCCTGAGCTTGCAGCATAAGTCGTCCGTTCCGCTACTTTACAACTCACACCGTCAAGGTGGTTGCGAAATGTTGAATCTTGAATGTCTTCACAACAGGATGCAAATGTATGAGATGTTCTTCTTGAAATGGTCAGGAAAGACGAAGAAGTGGGCAACTGAGCGTTTCTATATAAAGCAGCTGAGAATGTTGCTGAAACAATTAGCCTCGACTTCAATATCAGGGAAGAAAAAATGCATAAAACGCTATCCATCTCTAGTACCCATTCCTGAAGGCCCGGTTGATGAAACCACAGGAAAAAAACTACCACCAACAATTTCTTGACCAGAGGATGCACGGTATTTTCCATAGAAATGTGAAGGATCAGTCGATGTCGCTTGAGCTAACGTTTGCTTTCCTTAAATCACCCGGATCAAAGTCTGAGTCGGAGGGTTTCGTTTTGGCGTGCCAAGACGGTGTCATTTCCACTTTAGCATACCGTCGGCACATTTTGAGACAAGACATTCCCGATGATATCTGCAGAGCGTGTCATGCACACCCCCAGCATCTATGACACATACTATCTAGTTTTCCAACTCATGCGGGGACGACCTACATCCAAAGGCACAATGCGGCACTAAGAGTGCTTTATTACCATCGCTGTCACTCTTATGGCATTATCCCTGATACTGCTGCGCCAAATGCTCCAAGAGAAGTCAATTGTCAAGAATCAGAATTTCAGAATATACTGGAACTACATAAATGTTCTCGAAAATTGTTTCGGTCGTGCACTCGGTGTCTGACATAGTTCTCCGTGACTTCGAGAAACGAATCATGTTGAAACACTTGCGGGGAAAATGTAGAAGGTGCTCGTCCTTGGGTCGCTCCGTGTCCTTAGGTAACATGGGACTTTTGCCAAAACTTTATATTAAGTTCATCGCAGACTGTAACCACCTATCTCACGGTCGTGAGACGTGGTTACAGTTGAAACCTTGTCGTGATTTCGACGGGAGAGCGTGTCCTTTTCTGAAATGACACCCGCGCCCGGTGAAATCCCGCGGTTGTCCGTATGACAAAATTTTAACTATACATATATATGGATAAAAAAATGTACCCGAAAAAATCGCATTAGCAGATGTCCACACATGCCCGAGGCAAATTTTGGAGTCATGTAGGAAATAAATAATGAGCAACTTTAAAATGTATGCTTAGGAATCCTAAAGTTAGACTCAAAAAGTACAATTTTTATCATCAATATTTTTATTTTAATGCAATGTCCTGCCTGAAAGTCGGATTAAAGAAAAAATATCTCACTACTCATCCTCCAAGTTTTGAGTGTAAACATTAAGAACTTTCTTCGCAAATAAATAAAAAGTCCAAGAAAACCTTGCGTATTTTTGTTAGTATCCATCGACGTAACTCACAATAACTCTTATATTTCTTAACAAAAGCTGCTGAATAAACGATAAAAATTTGGATCAGAGCAACAGAAAATGATTTGCCTAAGAATTTTTCATGTCAATTTACTTTGAAACTTTGGGAACACTTTTTGTGTTGTTTTCCATCGACGTGACTTTACTTTTGGTTCGTCAGGGCTGGGTGATAAGAAATTGAACCCTTCTGTAAAAAAGTTTGCAGAAACTTAATGAAAAGAAAGGTTTTCAAACAAATAATACAATTTTTGTAGTTAGAAATGCAAAAAACAAAAAATTTGATAGCAAAACCAATTTGGTATTTCATGTTATGGCCAAAAATGATTTTTCAAAATAAGTGTATTTAGATATTATTTTTTATTTTTAAAAAGCTATTTAATTAAATCATAAAAACAATAAAAATTTGTTTATCAATTTTTAAAGTAAATTGAATTGCTTTTTAAAAATAAAAAATAATGTCTGAATACATTTATGGTAAAAAATTATTGTTGTCTAGGCTATTAAAAAAATAAAGTTTCGTCCCATACAATTGGTAAATTATAATCAAAAATTGATTCATTTTATTTTTAAAAAGTGAGTTAAATTCTTTTTTCTTCAGTACATTTGAAAAAAATTTCTTCTTTCATATCTACTATATATTTTGTATTACACTATTCCTTATTTGTGAAAATTTAATTGCATTCTTTTATTTTATTTAGGAATAATTATAATTACAAGACAGAAGGATAATGGGTGCGACGTCAAAAGGCTCCACAAGCCTTTCAAATAAATTTGTAGCCTGAAAACTTTGATAAGTTATTGCTTTAATGGTAATGAACCTAATATACACTAAAAAAAATCAGTTTGAAAAAATATAATTTTTAAATTTATAAACAATTCAAGAAAACAATTGCGTTTAGAATTAGTACATTTTTATACATTTTCATAAAAATGTATTACAATAATATATAAGAATGCTGCACGCTTTATTTTAATTTTTGAGTGACGTATTTTAGTAGTTGAAAATAGTTATTTTTACGCACGTGTGTCACGCGATATTTTTTGCAAGAACCACCTCGAAAGCTGCACGCCAAGGACTGCTCCAGAATGGCCTGTCACTTAGAAACTGACTAAAGGCTTCTCCGAAAGGGCGTGAGATGACGCCACCGCTGAGCGATTTTAGTCACAGCGCGACCCGTGTCTGAAGTACCTCAACTCGAAATTGCACATGCGCAACTGTTCAGTCGTGTTTAAGGTAACATATCTTCAAACTGCGCATGCGCAAAAATTTTGTACACAGTCTGCTGGCTTAAAGTTCCTCAAACACAATTTACAAGCAACTTACGAGCAAATAATTGCAGCAGGTCTCGTTTCCCGTATTAGAAATTTAGTGTATATAGAATCAAAATTAAAAAAGAAAGATTAGCTTAAACGGTTAAAAATGATGATGATGCCGAGCGGGGCTATTGGAGTGGAGTCATGCGTACGAGTGCACAAGTAAAGATCTGAGATTAGAGTCTCAGACGGTTCGAAGAGTCAACGTGATATTCTGGTCGCAGTGTCTCTAGAAGCGCCGAATATTTTATACTGCGCTACGCTACATATTCCCATTCTAATCTTAACTGTACATAGTAATAGATTTTCAGTAGGATTTACTAAATAAGGTCCCTTTAACAAAGGTACTTTATTGAAATGAATGAAATTAAGATCTATGTCAGATTTAATCCTATTTGTCTATTAAACATTTATTTATATATATGTATAGGAATGATCTTATCTAGTAACCACAAATGTACTCGAGTAATAGACACTAGTGCCATAATATTCCTCAATGTCTTACAACATACTTGAAAAAAATGATTTCTTCTTTTTTGAAAATTCATCAATTACTATATTCACATGATCCAATTGCCAAAACAGCAAAGATCAAAAGGCAACAATGAATCGATACATTCGTTTCATGCTGTTTTTAAGATTGGCTTCTTTTTATAGCTAAATCTGGTGTTTATTATATTGCTAAATAAATGTTACAGGGCATACCGGATGATGTATGCAGGCGAACAGGATGTGCCGTAGCATGGGCCGGTCCGAATAAAGTTGGTGTTTATGCTTATAAACATGTTGATGTAAATTGTGAGGGTGAGCACTTTATTATCTAAAACATAGTAAGCTTGTATGAACTACATTACTTCATACAAGTTTCTGTTACAGATACTATGAGCAACGTTGCACCTTGTGATGCAAAAGTCCACTTTTTATCACCGGAAGTTATATTATTTACTCCCGTTTTACGAAAGCTAGTAAACGAAAGTAATGGTGTTTTCTTGTCAGTTCAAAAACTTAATTTGTCTACTTGTGGAGATAGCAGACCAGAATTGCTGAAGCATAGTAAGAGATATCGTTCTATTTTGAGAGCATGTATTGAAAGTCTTCAGGATCTCAGAGAAAATTCGATTCCTGCGGAAAGATCAATGTACGAGAATTTCCTTACGATATTTTACAACATCGAATGCGTGTGGCATTTAACAGAAATATTGTATGTGGATGTTATACCAGGTATAATTTTTATATATACATTTGAAGCTTAAGAGTTTAAATATTTCATTATAATTTTTTCACCTGATACTAATTTTCAGGAGATGTAGTTCTTCCTCATTTATTAGAATGGATTCGATTTCATTTTCCATCCCGCGAGCTTATGGCAAT
>CAKNWT010053888.1:0-22687 GCA_932066315.1 Andricus coriarius | reverse complement strand
AGCTAAGAATCAAATTTCATTTCTTCCAAACCCTCCTCATCAAAAGCTTGAATCAAATCATCTTTAATTTGAGTAATTCCGGGGAAATTTTGGCATTCTCCTAATTGGCACGAACTTGTCGCATCAGAGCACACAGTTAACTTTAAATCATCGCCATAACCATTTAAAATTAACTCTGGATCGTTTGTTAAATATTGCATGTTTATTTCTTTTAGCATTAACTTCACGTTTTCATGGTGAACACACTGTGCACAAAATCAATCTTTTCTGAACGACAATTTTCATGTTACTCACTCGAACAGACACACAATCCTTCATTCCAGGTATTAAGCGTCTCATGTCGTCACGCTCATAAAACTTGCATTCGAGATCTTCAATTTCAAGACTCAAAGGCCTTCCTCTTTTTGGCGTAGGTAGAGTTAAAATCCCATTGTTAGCAACTAACTTTTTCGCATTTTTAGCTTGTCGTTCGGATGTCTCGAATTCGACCATTAGTTGTCTGCGACTCCAAGACTTTGGAGCAAGTGTGAGAAGTTGGATTTTCTCAGCTCTACTCGTTGATGATTTAAACTTCTCTTTGATTATATCTAGAACTTCAACTACGGCCTTATGATATTTGTCCTTGCACAGCGTAACATTCATCTCGAGTTTTCCGAAGGAGAAGTCTGGATCTTCATCATCATTTGACATGATGATTTTATTAGCTTCAACATCATCAACGTTTTCATCCGCAAAAACATAATTACGAGGCTGATCTGTGTCATCTAAATTTGACGCTGGTATTTCTTCCAGTTTACTTAGCTCTTTCCAAGATAAAGCACAAATTTTCAGTTCTTCAGATAGTGTAGGAAATTGCGATCGTAAGCCTACAGAAATACGACGTGTACTTAGCGTCTTGTTATGATTCTTCTTCTTGACAGGATTGAAGAATTTGTTAGCCCATGTTCTTTGGATATTTTAACCTTTTTTAGGTCCCATTGCCTATAGCGATATTTTTGTGCCGTGGTTATTACTTAACTTTCGAAAATATAACTAAGAAAATCATATAACAAACCTGCAAAGTGACACCGTTTTGAAATCCAATTTCATAGTAAAATACAAGGATGATTAATGCTTGTCTTATACCGTACATTTTTGTTTTCACTTTAGAGAATTTTTAGTGCTTTGTCATCTACCATAGAGGATGAAACTTGAAACTCATCTCTCTGATGACCGTGGTCTTCATTTGTTTCCTATAATAACCTGACGAGAAACAAATAAAGAACAAGTGACTTCCGAAAAAATCCGTTGATTTTTGAAGCAGGCGTCTGATTGAAATATTTGTTATTTATCAACAAATATATATCTATAACTATATATCTGTAGTATATGTATAAGAAAACAGAGCCAGTCAGCGGGCAGACACAAGTTACCACACTGTCTCTGGACCCTTTGTAATTCGCTCTGACCCATCTCTCCCTCTTCTGTATTCTCCTCCTTGCGTTAGATAACACCCGTGTTTTGTCAACAATATCCGAACTTTCGAAGCCTTTCCGTGAACAATCTATAAGATGTTATGTAGTCAATCACACACTGAACACGGGACACATTCTGTCCTGCCCATCCAATCTTCTAGTTCAGTTGATGCAGGCGTCTTTTGGTCTTTTGATCCATCGTCGGTTTGAGCCTTCGATTTGAATTCGCCAAATCTCTCGCAGCACCATGAAATGAATTATTGATGGTCCAGAGGTCGGACTCCAACGAGATATCCTCACAAGGGAGGCATCCATCTCAGCCAGATTTCGGGGCTTAAGAGGAGCCTGGATGCCAATGTACCTCCTGGTCCTGAAATCGTGATCATCTCTTAGAAGGTGCCTGCTTTCCGCGGTTGGATTTAATCTCGCTCCTGTTACGAACCGTCCTGTTGCGTAAATAAATTTTGTATTCAATCTATTAAAAGTAAATTCCACTTTCCAGAAAGATACACGCAACGTGATCATTATTAAGACATAAGCCAGCATGAACATTCCTTCACCCATGCCAATAAGTTAGAGTAAGATAGAAATACGTGAAAACCAGAGAGAAGGAAAGGGAGAAGACGATAACGCGAATCATTGCCAGGAGAGTACTCATACAGACACCGTTTGACGCTTGTGCCCATGTATTTCCTTATCTTCCAACGTGCTTCCTATGTAAACAAACCATTTATTTTGACAGCTGATATGACCTATCATAATTAGCCCTTAATAATAATATTTAAACCACCGTTGCCTAATTAACAATTTCTTACTATTACGAAATATTTTCAAAATTATTAACTGAAGATAATGGACAGTTACAGACTACTGAAATAACTAAACTAAATTGGAAAAAATTAATAACCAATAGTCAATCAAATTCAATTTATAATTTTAAAATATTAAATCAAAGGAATCAAACATGTCTCTGAGTCACGTTATGACAGTCAGCATTTTTTTAGAATTCAGCGATTCACGATATAGCTTCCTTCCATGGTTCCTTTCCAAATTGTCGCGTGACAACGACCATCCAATCAAAATTATCAATGCTTACAAAAATGCCCTACTTCACCTATGCATTCGTACCTTCGAGTCGGTTATTCTCAAAATTATCATGGCAGTTCTTTACTACTTCTTGTACCGACTAGAAGTACTAAGGAATCCGGAAAAACACAGTTTCTCTTGCCCATCTGCACTCGACGCGTAACGGAACTGGGCCGCGACGTCATTAACAATTGTTGGAATTACAACTCTATTTGCGACACTCTTGTACATTTATATATCTATGTATATTGTCAGGTTTTCGGAAAACTGGAAGGGGTTCTATGACCGCTCAGTCTCAGTTGATTCAAGGGTCTAAGGGGCCTATTGTCATTGGCCAGGAAGGACATTTTCAAATGGTACCGCCGACCCGACCCCTTATTTATGATCAGATATCAACGGACGTCACCCATTAAACGGCACCAACGGACCCACGTTTCTATCAAATTCGGACGAACCGGATGGCATCAAATGACGGCATCATCGGACCTATGTTGACAAATTTAATTGACTCACCAAACCGGATCTACGATCGGACGTAAAACACTTGCGGATCTTTAGTCGACGGAAGACAGAATGCGAATTTAAGTGATATAACGACTTACAGACGTTTAGCCATTTAAATTAAAAACCAGCAGAGATCGTTTCCTACCGTGAAGGATGTGTCGATTCTGCAAATCAGCTTATTGCACCCAGAATAGAAACGGCGAATCGGGCTCAGTGCAGTTATCTACGATGTGCGACGGGCGGTAGCTATAAGTTAGGGTAAGTCAAATGTGAAATCACTTTTTCTTCTTGATTTCATTGGAATTTTACAATCTGTTATCTATTTCATTTTCTTTTTATTTGAATAAATTAAAATTTAAACTAGAGTCAGTGCGTCAGTTAGTCAAAAGAAAACCCTTTTCATCATTGACATTCAACGGTAACAGTGCAGCAGAAAAAGGAGACATCTTGAATTAATAAGTAGTCACCATCCCACAAAATTAAACAAATTAGTCAATTAATTTGGTGGCTTGAACTTCTGGTACATTATGTAATAGTTAAAGCTCATTCACAAGTTCTTAATATTAAAAATTATTATCTCGTACGTAACAAGCTGATGGTGGCGGCGTTAACGTTTACTCAGAATTGTACAAAATCAATTTTTAATCTGCTTGATCTGTAAAATGATGGAAAAGGTTTTCAAATTTTCACACGAAATTTTGGTTTAACTGCGAGTTTAGAACGTCCATCGTTTCCTCAAAAAAATTGATATGTTGAATTAAGCTTAATAAAAGTGACTGGAAATTCGAGCTGTTTTTAGCCCTTGCTTTTGTTTCACGTTATGAGCCAAATTCATAATTTTATTTTCTGAAGAAATGTCAACTATGGGTTAATGAAACTTTGCATTTCTGTGCTAATTAGACCAAATCTGAGCTGTTTTTAGCTCCTGGTTTTCCTGGACGTCGTGGTTCGCAAGGCACCATTACCTTTCAATTACCAAATTGAATACACAGGGTCGAGTATTTTAAGGAAATTCAATTTGTGATAATTGACGTCAGTGTTTAATTTTCTTGTGACATTTAATTTTGACTATTAGAATGGTGTGCGATAAATAGCCAATTAACGAATTGATATTAGTGCCTTAGATTACCTGAAACTAAATTCTACTATTATTTGGAGGCTAACAATCCATTGATAGTAACATTTAGCAACTAATAGTAAGGCCTCGTGCGGCCTACATAGTTGTATTAAAGGGTCGTAAGCGGCATAATAACAATTCGTTAATTAAAATGACGTAATTTCCTAATATTAGTCTTGAGAAAAGTTGAATATCTAATGCCAATTTATAGTGAGAAATTATTTCCATTATGTCAGCGATCACATGTGTCAGGTGAAATTTATAACGTGTTTTTATGTATGCACATTAATGTGCTAGAGTGTGCTCACAGCGAAGTGAGCAGTAGAGAGAGAGAGAGAGAGAGAGAGAGAGAAGCGCATCCCATGCCTAACCTCGCCCTCCCGGTAAAGCAGCACATAGAAAAAAGCATCGTGCTGGCAAAAAGTACGCGAACGATACGAACGTGCCTTTGCACGTAATTTAACAGCGTTTGCTAGGTAGGGTAAGGAGGGGCAGCGCCGACCGGTGGGGCAAAGGCAACTTTGCTTATAACATCGTTATTATGTACCAATTTTAATTATACTTTGCATTAAATAAATCTATTTTATTAAAGAGGTAGTGTGACTTACTAAAAGCTTGAAAATTCACGTTGTAATAGAAAAATTATGCAGAAAACAGTTTTGACAACGAAAGAATGGAAGATTCGCTGGCAAAAATATAAAGTTTTCAACATTAATAGCAATACTTACAGTATGAAAATTTGTTATTTTGACAAATGAAATAATATCACTTTATTTTATTATAATCATTGAACGTAATTCAAGTCCAACGTATCTTAAATATTGTAAATAATTGAGGCCTCACCAGGGGGGCAAGCCCGACGAAAATAATAGTTCAAAAGTTCTTAGGTTATGATAAGTGATCGGTAATGTAGAAGAGCCACTTATCTTCTGGGCTACATGCAAGAAACTATTGAATATTATTATTCTCAATCCGGTCGGTACGGTAGAAATCATTTCCCGTAGCTGTATCTAGTGAAATGTCAACGAATAAGAGGTTATATTTTAGCTATCACTATTTTGATTAAAAATAACTTATTCTTCTTGCTGGATATGTTTGAAGGTAATTTTTCCAGTACATAAAATACCACAGACGCGAACCATTATGTTTTCCTATCTTCAAATGTTTTGATTTTTATAAAAAGCTGCGGTCGGCTTTGCCCTCCGGTGTGGGGCAAAGCCGACGAAATACAGCTTGTTAGAAATAATTAAATTATTAAATCATTGTTTTATTCATGTAATAATTACTTATAGAAATATGATATACAATAATGTAGGACTCGAAATGAAAAAAAAAATCAATCAATTCTACATCTTATTACCTTCAAAAAAATCATTGACTGTTAACTGGTCGGCGCTGCCCCTCCTTACCCTAATCACAGCTTCATACTGAGAGAACTCTAAGTGAGCCTAGCTTTATAATACCAAAATTACCGGAATTAGTCGGGAAACAAAACTCAGTTCTACTAGCTCAAAAGGGCAATTTTGAAACTTTGGATGACGTGATTTAATGAATAGAAAATTCTAATTTTTAATACAGAATGAGAAGAATTTCCTGCCAATTAATAACCAATGGCTGATCAATTAAATGTTTTCAAGTCTCCCTTAAAAAAATCAGCTAGACACGTAGGTAAAAAGACACAATCACAGCTAAAAGGAAAAGAGGCTGAGATCGAACCTGCTCCCGTGGTACAAGAATCAAACCCTCCAGCATCTCAAAGCAAACAGGTAGTTTTTGTCAACCCTCCGCCCATAGATCCCATGTTAGAATTTAACGAAATTAAAAACGACGTGGAATTAAATGCGATGTTCGATTCTTTGTTTGCTAGGACTGAAGCTTTGATATCAGTAACCCCCCGACGTTCGGAACGCCCAACTTAAACCCTAATTTATATCACGCGTGGTCTCAATTGTCCTTATACGATTTCGGAACGACTAATACCCCAAAGTGAATGGTTGATTACTATTTCGGAAATAGATCAAGCAATAGTAACTCTTCGAAAGCGTCTAGTACGATCTACTAGTGATTTTGAAGGTATCTTTTTGAACGACCTAATTAAGGATTCGAAAATGTGAATAAACATGTTATCAGAACTTGTAGATAAATTGGATTAATATTGATTAGTGAAATAAATTATTGAACTTAAAAAAGGATTAGTCTAGGATTCCCCCGATGTGCTAGATGACTAATGAATATTTAAATCTTAAACAAAATGAAAATTTAAATTATTCGGGAATTAAGACTCTAAAAGTTTAAAACTATGTAAATCCGAATCTTTATTATTGAATAAGGTATTAAATACCATAGAATCAAAATGCCGGACCAAAACGAAAATACAGAGTTAAATAGAACCAATGTGCCAGGTTTCGATTCTAACATCAACCCGGGTGGCACACCGTTGAACCTCGATGAAACGCGAGCAATGTCGTCATTTCTATAACAAATCACACTACAACCAGCTACATATCACATTCCTCAGTTTAATGGAAATGACATCCCCTTGAAAGAGTTCTTGCAGGACATAGTTAATAGAGCGGTCTACGTACCTTCAGATAATCAAGCTCCTTTTATCAAGGTCGTGTTCAGTAAACTAACAGGCATAGCGAGAGAAAGTATAAGGAATAAGAAATTCAATACTGTAGTTGAATTTGTTAAACATTTAAAGAAACGTTTTGCACTTGTGATGATAGGGTGCAGGGGCTGTTGAGCGGAGCAAAGCATGCTTTGCAAGAAAAATACACGGACCTTTGTAGATACGAGTCATCCAAAGGACTTAACGGACGCATACGAGTATGCTTTACATGTCGAAGAAGTGAAGAAGTATAACGCTGCTTCAGAGTTATCGGTCTAAACCTATAGGGTGGCACAACTAACCTTCATGGATATGACAAATAAATCGAATAAGGCGGAAGGAGCCAAATCTCCAAGTCAATGGCCTCACTATGAGGAAAAGTTTTTCCAACCCGAGCAGAAAAGTATTCTTAAGATACCTGGCATGAAGAATGCGATATTAAATTCCGCATACCCTTCGCCGATGTTCCAACAATTCCTTGGATACCCTCCTGGTTATCCCTGCCCGCCTTTCCCATACCCAGGATATCCTTTTCCGTATCCATATTACAAGTACATGCCGTACGCGGATTCTGAAACAAAGAAAAAGGACACAAATTTCCTATGGTCAGCATCGCAGGTGCCCTCTGGCAGCAAGTTTCACAAAAGTTTACACTTCAATCTAGCTCGTCAGCAGGACCCCCCGACGAGCTCCATGTCTCAGGCGCGTCCACGAACTGTGAAGGATCTGGAGAACTCCACAGAGTGTTTCGAACCCGGGGCCAACTAGAAGATACCCCGGTAGTCAGACCAATTGCCACGGAATTTCGCCATCCGAAGGCATCCTTCCTGGTCAATCCAGGATCAGGGGTCAATCTGATAAAACTTCAAGCGTTACAAGAAGAACTGCAGTCCCACAAAAGAGACAGAAATTGCCCCACGAGTCCAGAAATGGATTTATACGGAAAAATTAAACGGCAGGTCGCAATTGAGTTTTGTGATTGTGTAAACAATTAAGTACACCTGAAATCACTAATAAAAAATGCCTACACACAAATATAATGAAATTGAATTCTCTAAAAGACGTTTTTTTGACATACAAAAATGTTTTAAACTAATAGAAATCTGTCAAATTTTTACGAGATTAATATTTTGTCGACATAAAAAATAATGTTAAAATACTTGACAATATTATTTGAAGTGAAAAAAATATTTTAACATAAAAACTCATGATGTATATTAACAAATTATACAAATAATGGTTTTATAGTCCTATCTTCTTATGGATGAAAACCATATTTTTGCACAAATTTGGTGGGAATGACTTTCTTATTTTTTCAACCTGAAAGTTTTATTCTAAGTCAAAAATGAAATGTAACAATGTAAAACTAAAATAAACACTAATATTCCGACGAACCGTTTGTCGCGTCAAACAAACTCCGCGCGAAACTCGGCTTGGGGATGCCGTACTCCCGCCGAAGGGAGCGTGACTGTACCAAACGCTGTTGGGAGTACAGCTGTTCCAATGTGGGCACACAGACTGCCCAACAAGAGAGAGGATCAGCACCAAGCTGCGGGCGAGCGGCGCGCGACGTAAATGGAGTTGCAGCTCTATCACGTGGGCGAGCAGCCCACCCAAAATTTTTTCAGTGTAGGCATACTCGAAATTTGGGCTTAAGAGCTACAGATCGAATTCTGGGCCGACTCTTTCTCCGACAGGAACAAGTCGAAACGTCTTTTAGGCACAATACTATTGTCAAGGTCTCTAGCCCAGTAACACCAATTCCGTTTGTAGACGAAGAATTCAAGGAAGCAAAAAGAAGGTTAAAATCAGAAATTAAACCGTTTGCTCGCATATTAGGGATAGAACCATGAACGGACGGAATATATTTAGGTGAAGCTGCAGTCACGAATGAAAACGGGAAGTTTCATGTATTAGTAATCAATACTACTGAAGATGTAGTCGAGCTAGCCCTTCTCCCTCATGAAATCATCCCCTTTAAATACGATAAAATTCAAGGGGAAGAATCTTCCGATTCAGAGCCAACGGAATCGGGTGAAGATGTAGCCAAGAAGGAGCAAACCGGCGCTGAGCGCGTGTTAAATATTTAATACCTCTCTCATTTAAATGACGAAGGAAAAGAATACGTCGCTCATTGGAAGAACAAATTTCCGGATATATTTCATTTAAATGGCGAGAAACTAACAGCCCTTGCCAAATGTTACAGAGATACTGGACCATCTAGGGAAGACACAGTACTTCTCTGTCTTTGATTTGGCGAGCGGATATCACCAAGTTGAAACGCACCCCGACGATCGAGCAAAAACGGCTTTCTCTACACCACAAGTTCATTTTGAGTACCTCCGAATGCCGATGGGCATCAAAAATGTCCCGGCAACCTTTTAACATCTAATAGACGAAGTATTGCAAGGAATGCATGGCACGGAGGCCTTCGTTTATCTTGACGACGTAGTGCTGTTCTCAGAAACGCTTGAGGAACACCACGCAAAGGCGAAACACCTTTTCACACGCTTACGGCAAGCAAACCTAAAGTTGCAGCCAGATAAATGTTACATCTTGCGAAAAGAAGTGACATATCTAGGTCACATAATTGAACGGAATGGAGTCAAATCTAACTCATCCAAGATAAAAGCGATAAAAAATGTCCCCACTCCCTGAAAGGTAAGAGTTGTCCGTCAATTCTTAGGGCTATCTGGTTATCATAAGCGATTCATTCAAGACTACGCCAAGTTAGCCAAGCCGTTGAATGATCTCCTCAAGAAAAATATTGATTGGAGATGGGAAAAAGAGCATCAGAAAAGTTTCGATAAAATCCGAAATCACCTTTGTCCAGAGCCTATCCTTTAATATCCGGATTTCAAAAAAGAATTTCAACTCACCACAGATACCTCAGCGTACGTTGTGGGAGCCATCCTATCACAAGAAAAAAACGGGATGGACATGCCTATCGCCTATTACTCAAAGGCAATGAGCGCTTGTGAAATAAGCTACAATAAGGAGGAAAAGGAGTGCCTTTTGGTACTATATGGAGGTGACATGAAATTATGTTCCAGGCCGCCAAGGGATAGAAGGAAATGAAGAAGCGGATAAACTGGCAAAAGAGGGAACAGAGCAAGATTCCGTACAAGAAACCAGCACCTTTCAGACAGAAACTTTAAGTTTTCAACACCTCCGCAACAAGTCATAGTGGATACCAGCCCACCTCAGGTGGGCAGCGAAGACAGCGATGTCGAGGAGATTCGCGGTCTTAATCCGAAGAATTTAGAAAAATCTTTAAACAAGTTTTATGAATCTCTTGCAGGGCACCAATCCTGGTTCTGGGATAATGGAAGTTTTGATTCCGTTATTCAGATTCCTTGTACTCATGTTTCTGAAGTTGAAAACGAGTTAGAACTTTTGGAAGAATTGAAAAAGCAAGATTCCTGCGGAGCATTTGATTATGACGAATTCAAGCTTAAGGTGAACAGCTTCCTAAAGGCTTTCGAAGAACATTAAAAATCACTGCAGGATGTCGAGAACTTAAATGAACCAGATAAACCAGAGGTCCATACAATCTTAGGCTGTAACAAGGTCGTCGCACCTCAGCGACCAAGTACCGTGCGATTTACAGGCGTTCCCAAAGAAATTAATTCCCCTCAGATAAAGGACCCTGTGTCACAGCAATCACTCTTTACAACCCCCTTGTCTTCCGTAGCACCAGTAGCACGTCCAACAACCTTTGCCAAGTCAACGAGTGGGGAGGAAGAGCTGAGTAGTCCAATAGGAGAAAAAGAAGATTACCAACCACGAAGGTTACAATGTTCCAAACCTGCCAAATGAAAAAGAAGGATGCTTAGAAAGATCAAATGGAAGATTCTAACATAAACCTTCAATGGAAAGAGCCATTGACATATCGCCGGGACAATCACGCACATTTTATTTCAGCAGGCTGCGAACCAACGAATTCGATCGCCAAGTTCCTAGTGGCTACCGAGCGTCTTGATCTACAAGACCTCTGGGAAAGCCGACCTCTGAAGGGACAAGTCCTGGTTACTCCTAACGGTCGATGGAAGACGTATTCTATTGTTGTAAAAACGAAACATTTCGATGAACTTTACTGGAAGGTCGTGATTGCTGAACTAAGGAACCTTCGCCTCGCTCCAGAAAAAGATGAGCAGAAAACATGCCGCATGGCAAATTCAGGAGAGTTGCTTGGTTCGCTGCCCCAAGATAAAATGCGCGACACCTTAGTCCCTATTCTCCGGGTTGGTAATATCCAGATCACCCTTTGTCATGGTAGAATTAAGTGCCCCCGGAGGACTTAAGACAAGGAATAATAAAGGAATGTCACGAGAGTCTAGTGGGAGGACACAAACGCGTGACAAAAACGTACATGCGCATCCGAGAACGATTCAAATGGCCTGGCCTGCGAGACCAAACAAACAACTACATAGAACATTATCGTAGATTACCGATACCTAGATTACCGATACACCATTTGTTGTATTTGACAAAGTGTTACTTGACACTGTAGGAAAACTCCCTACAACGCCGAATGGGAAACGGCATATACTAACTATGCAGGGCAACTTCAGCAGGTATTGCATAGCGGTACCCATTCCAGAAGTTAAAACTACCACCGTCGCACATGCCGTTGCTACACGCCTCCTTTCTCTGTACGGTGCCCCGAAGTGCATCCTGAGAGATCGAGGAGGAGCCATTGGGAGTAAAATGATGCGAAAAATGGAAAAAGTTTTCAACGTAAAACAAATGACGACGTCCGGGTATCGTCCTCAAACGAACGGATCCCTGGAGATCCATATTTGCGTACAACACGTCGGTTTATGAAGCGACGGAGTTTACTCCCTACGAATTAGTCTTCGCAAGAACCGCACAAGTACCCACTTCGTTTTCATCTAAAGACCACCTGGAAACCTATGGTACCTACTTGCATGACCTAACCGTCTGATTAAACGAGATTCAGAAAATCGCCGCAAAGAATCTCGTGGATGCAAAGGAAAGATCAAAGAAATACGATTATCAAAAGGCTAGGCCGATAAACGCGGAAGTGAATGACCTAGGATACGTGGTGAAAGATTTACGCAATGGAAAATTCGAATCGCGAAGTCATGGTCCATACAAGGTCGTAGGACTGGCCGATAATCATAATGTAATTCTACAAAATGAAGATGGCTCGCGATTTATGAAACATGCCGACAAGCTTCAGGTAGTTAAGATTTAAGCCGGTTAAAAGAATGAAAAAAAATGTATTACTTTTCTTCATGTACATAAAGCAAATGTGTAATTACGATTAGGAATCTACGAGAAATTAGGCCAACGTTAGAGTATTTTGTGAAACACGGTAAGCACAGGCATTAAAACTAAAGCTAGAAAAGAAAGGAAAAACTGAAAATATATTAAATTCGAATAAATTCAATAAAGTCCGGGATTACCCGGGAATTATCTAGTTCCAAAATAATTTCGGGGTGGTAAACCGCTCAAATGTTTCTTTTTCTCTCTATAATTGCCCCTAATTTATTCAGGGCATAATAAAATTCACTACAAAATACCTTCGATAGTTATTTTCAAAAACTCTTTATTAAGCGCATGCAGAATCATTTATTCCGAAATCATGGATATTAAAATCTTGTCCATCGTAACCCAAAAATAAGTGTGAAAATACCGAAACACATGCCGATGCTTTCTTTTATGTGTATTTACTGCTCCTACCCTGAAACAAATTCTATACTGAAATAAAATGTAATTTAATTAAAGGTATAAATGAATTCTAATTGATGAATGTTAAATTAAGTAAATTAAAGACTATCCAAACACCAACTTTGTTCATAGGGGAAGAAAATAAAAGCAGAGTTGGTTAATTGTCCTGAAATGTACGGCCCGTGTCTTTGCATATTTCTATGTTATGTATATGCAGCGATCGGCATTGAACAGGGCGGAAATCTGTACAGGATCACTCCCCTTACCAGCAGTACCGGAATCTACTACGAGAAGGACTCATGCGAAGGAGTGTTAGTGTCTGGAGACTCTCTGTTTTCATGGACGTTCAAAAATATCAAAATTTCCTAGAGACATATGGATATCTCACCTCATTAAATGATGGGAGCCATATCGGATGCCTAAACAAGATCAGCCGATCAACTCCTAGATGCCATACACGACGCTAGAAGAGGACATCTACATCCCAGTTTGTTGACCACCAACGAACTACAGGATCTGTATCGAGGTGTACAGGACCATACTCCCAAACTCATGTTTCTACTCGAGTACCAAAAGTCAGTATCGAGGAATTGGCACAATTATCAACATCAACGATCATGGTGAGGAATGGATCTTTCAGGTTCGTACTGGATATACCACTCCTCAATAAAACAGATCATCAACTCTACCATATTCATTCAATACCCGTACCTCAAGAAATATTTGCAACCAACTCTGACAGGGCGTATATAAATTCTAATTCTAGATATATCGCCGTAGATGAATCTCAAAGAACCTACATTCTAATATACGAAGATCAATTCTTGGAATGTAAGTGCCTTCAGCAATATCATCTGTGAAAGGGATATCTTATCATCCACGAGACGCCGTCCAGTAAAACTTGCGAAAGTGAAATACTGCGCCACCCAACACAAGACACGTTAAAAATCTGCGATATCAAAATTTCATACCAAAGCGACCCATATTGGATCAAGGTGAAGACTTTGGCGTGATAGATTTACTCTCTCGAAAGGGAACAGTCAGCAGAATTAATCTGCCCAATGCAACCATTAATAAAAATTCAGTATTCAAAATTGGGAATAGAGCAACTAGCTCCAGGCTATATATTAAAAACAGAGTCTGAAACATTAACCAGTCTTTCAGTCAATCGACATTCTACAGAGTTCATTTATGAGCCAACTCTACATTTACCATAGACCTAATAAAAATATCACCCATCGTTGGACACAATGACAAGAAGATTAACAACATGGACCTAATTGACAGATTTAATTGACTCACCCGGACAGATCTACGAACGGACATAAAACACTTTGGGATCTTTATTCGACGGAAGACAGAATGCGAATTTAAGTGGCATAAGGACGTACAGACGTGTAGCCATTTAAGTTGAAAATCAGCAGAAATTTTTTCCTACCGTGAAGGATGTGTCGATTCTGCAAATGTGAAAGTACTTTGTCTTCTTGATTCCTTTGGAATTTAACAATCTGTTATCTATTTCATTTTCATTATATTTTAATAAATTCAAATTAAAACCAGAGTCAGTGCGGCAGTTAACATAGTCAAAAGAAAACCCTTTTGATCATTGACATTCTACGGCAATAGGGCAGCAGAAAAAGGAAACATCTTAAATTAATAAGATGGTAGTCACTATCCCACAAAATTGAACAAATTAGTAAATTAATTCAGCAGCATGAATCTCCGTTACATTATTTAATACATAGTTAAAGCTCTTTTACAGGTTCTTAATATTAAAAATTATTATCTCGTACGGAACACTCCTTCCTCTTCGTATGTGGCTTGTTCATACAGCAGCTAGGGAAACGCTCCGCGTACATATCCATTTTTCCGGAGGTAGTCGGCTTGATTTCGCAAAGACTAATGCAAAACCTGGTGAAGCTCTCGATATTTCTGGCATGCCTCAGAACTTGAACCAGCGATCCCAGAGGGCGACCACTGAGCTACGTGATTCATTAATATATATTTATAACGGATCCTATTTGCCCAAAGCGTTGGTTATACGCTGGCGAATTCTGGCGAATTGGGGCTTTACTTAACATTTCGAGAATTAAAATAAATTCACAGACACTGAAATTAATTCGTGCTGACGCATTCGAATGAATTAGGTCCCCTAAAATTTTTTCGCTGAATTCGGGCGAAAAGGATACTTGAAGGCTATATTACTGTTCACGAAATTACACGAATTCACCACCAACTCCAATTCGAGATTGTCGCAAAGCAAGATTCACGCGGGCTACTAGCGAATTCTTTTCAATTCGCCCCAATTAGTTTCTTTTTACTGGGTGCTCAAGAAAAGTAGTGTTATTGTTTTCTTGCAATATGTGAAAGTCTGCAGGCAAGTATAGCCATGAAGAAAACAGTAAAAAGGTGAGTGGATGTTGTGGTAAAAAATAACTTTTGGTAAAACCTTTCCAGCCCAATTTGTGATTACAGAAAGTTTACAAATCATCATTCGATAGTTGATTGATAAGGATTTTGATATGAATGACTCAAAATATCCTGTATCCATATGCGTCTCATGTAGATTGACTTTACGAGAATGGGAGAAGAGCGTATCTAATAGGCCTTTGACGTACGTGCGTAATTTTTGCGACATAAAATCTCTAAGAGAAACTCGCTAAAAAGACCTAACAGAATGAAGCTGTACCATGTGTGTTTGAAGTTTAAGGAGTGAATGAAGCTTGCAGAGTAAGCATATGTTTGCACTGGTTGAATATACCAGTCTAGATGTTTCTAGACATTAAAGAATATGATGCGATATTATGCCAACCGAACGAAAAAACGAATATTTTCATTTTAGTATAAAGTTTTTATACATAAAATATGGAATAATTGTGACGAATTAAATGGAATAACATATTTTTTAATATGTATTTTTCTTGTAGCCATGAAGTGTTTTATCACTAGATGTGACACAGCGTCCAGTGGTTGAAACTGTATTACTAAGAAGCCCAAAAACGCGAAAAAAGGCCAAAAAGCCATTTTCCTTCTCGTTTTTAATTCAGGAACGTGATGTACACCCAACAAAATAAAAACACAAACAAACATAACCTGCAAATGCATCGAGATGTAAAAATATAACATAGGGGAGTGGTTATAACACGTGACAGCTGAAACAGCTCTGCGCATGTGCACGATGTTGCTCTTAAGTTTCCATTGGTGGCAAACATTAACGAATTCTTGGACGTCGCTCGTCCCACCTCAGCTTACCAAACACATGGGGTGATACCACTCCTTACTATTTCTTCGTGGGTACAATAGATGTTGGGGATTCAAATTCTACACTTTTATTGCTTTTAAAAATTTTTTTCAGAAGTACAGCATCTGAAAAAAGAGAAAATCTGTGAACAAAAAACAGATTTGCTGCCAAAGTATTTACTACTTTGAGCTGAAATTTTCCACAAGCTTTCACCTTACAAAAATACATATTTTCATAGATATTAAAGGATCTGCGTGTATTATTGCCAAAATTCAAAAGTGCCAATTTTTCCGGTTTTGATTTTTTTCAAGTAAACAAATTAACCGATCTCGAAGTTCGACCAACCAAATTGTACATCTTTTTAATATCTTTCATTTGTAATAAAACTTTTTTCCTTACAGACTCGAATTTGTTGTATAACATCAATACTATACGAATATCACTATCGCTTCCATTTTAGGATTGTGTCACCACGAAATGCTTTACTGACTAGCCTAAGTACTGAGGAGTCTATTTCTGTAAAAGATTTAGTGTGGTCTCTGTCATTAGGCATGTTGGATTATAACTAGTAAGTAAAGTGTGATGATTCTGGGCTCGGTTCGTATAAAGTGGTAACATGCTTTGTACGAAACCTTTATTAACAAGAAGTCATTTAAATATAGTGCAATTTAGAATGTCCTTAGAAATTTGTTTAAAATACAAAGTCAGAAAAGGTGTGCAACTTTCTAGGGGGTGATTGCGGTTACACCCGGCTAGCCAGCATTGTTCCTCTAATTGCGAAATGGTTCAAATTCTTAACTGCTTCTCGATCCTCTGGAGGCAAGCTTTTCTCCTAGACCTCGTAAGGTGGTTGAGTGGTTCAAGCTAGGTGCTTGTCTAAAATTTAAAAAACCTTCTAGGCCAAACTTTAATAATTACACGCTTTAACATATTTTCTTTTATTAATGAAAGAGGTTAGTAGCACCGATTTTCTGGCTACAACCTATGATTGTTAGACTGAGGTTTGCCCGAAAATCAAAATATTTTTTGATAAAATATTAATGAAGCTTACAAAAATATTACCAAGTATCATCATCAATTTATGAAAATTTGCACTCTTCATAAGCAAATGTTCAAAGGTTGTAATTCTCGTGAATTTATTTATATTTTAATTTGTATTTTTCCGGATTTTTTGAAAGTTTTTAAACACTTCGGGTTTAATGGCGGCGCCTTTCGGACATCCCAAATGAAAAAATAAAAAATTGCTTTCAATTTTTAAACACTCTAATAAATAATTCCTTTAGTCTTTTTCGGAGTTATTATTCAAAATTTGCATTGAAGGAACGTTTCAGCCAATGTGGAGAAGGTTTTCTCTGTTTAGTATAATTTAAAACAAATCTTAGAATGTAAAAATCTAAGATGTTACACTCTCGGGTATCCAGGCCTATTACGTCCGCAAGTCTCTTTAAAATGTTACATTTTTCGCGATTTTCGCAATTTTGTTCGGTGTTCGAGTGCAAACTGGTGTAAAATGCGAAATTGGAGCATCGTTGTAGAGCACTCAAATATCTACATAGGTGCCTATATAGGAGCCTATGTAGGTCCTACGTAGGATCTTATATAGGACCCTTCGAACGCATACCTATGTAGGGTCATATAGGTACCGCCTATAGGAAATAAAACAGGTTCCTGCATAGGTTCCTGTATAGTTTCCTACGTAGGAAACTAAATGCATCCCCATGAAGGTACCTACGTAGTCAAGTATGCAGGGCCCTATATAGGATCCTATGACCTTTTCATACATAAAATCCTACGTAGATTTCTATGACTGATACGTACACAGTATCCTGCTTAACCCTCATTTACCCCACGATTTCAGTATACGCTGTTACCCCACGGGGGTCAAATAGACCCGGCCCGTCTTCTCCGGTTTGTATCCCTGCTTAAAATGACAAATAGGATCAGATAGAGACGGATAGGACTCGGAATTTCTTCGCAACCTTCGGGATTTTTATACGGTATTTGTATCTGGTTTTAAATTTTGTTTTATGCGGAACTTGTTAGGTGTATACAACTTTTTCTATCTGTTTTTTTATTTGGTTGTATACGAAATATTTTCGGTGTCCAGCCCTATTTTATTTGGCCTATCTGGTTCCGCTGTACATATTGCCCTATGCGGCATTTTCTCGGGCTCTATCCGGATTCTTATACGGTGTAATAAATTTGGATTATCTGGTTTCATATTCGGCTCTATGCGGAATAATTTCGCGGCCCATATTGCCCTTTCCATTACAGCAGCTTGAAACAGATAAATAAATTTGCAAAAAAAAGCTGTTTTATATATAATAATTGCACTTGATTCCCGAATGCACGAACCCCGCTGGGGATTCGAACCCTACCTAAACAACCTACATCTAAACCGCACGCTCTAGCTAATTACGCTAATGTATCGCTTGGATTCTGTCGACAAAATCTCAGCCAAGCTTTTTCACCGAAAAGCCAGGGGTAACGCAGCAATATTTTTTCATTTTACACAATCTATATGAATAGGCGGATTTAAAAATGTGTAATAATAATATTTAAATTTAATTAATTTAAATTTTAATAGTTAAATGTTAATTTAAATATTCATTTAATTTGTGATTTCTGCTCAAATTCTAATGCTCCAAAATTTGAAGGACTCATTACTTTCAGATGTATTATAAGTAAAAAATATTTAAATTTTAGTACGATTTTTCAGCATAAAAATAATCTAATGATTATAATTATAATAATCGTATTTAGTAAAAATTTGGAAATAAAAAAAGCAGTTACTATAAATAATTTATTGGAACATTTCAGTTTAAAAAATTCTTCCAGATAAAAAATACTTGAACCTGAAATTAATATTCTAACTTTAAAGTTGAAATTGAACATTAAATCGAAGGCTAGCTGAAATTAGATCTCTTAAAAATGAAAATTTTTAAATAATAAAACTTTCATAAAATTTTGCTAAAAGCTAGTAATTATTTATACATTTTTATCAAATATAAGAATGCACATTATATAATATAATAAATTGTATAATAGTATAATGAATTACAAACATAGGTAAGTCAAGTAAACGGTGTTTTTTGTTAAATAATGTTTTTATTTTATTTCTGGAACAATATTTGAAGGGTCGCAGTATACAGCATTAGAAAAGCAAAAAAGCGAAATTTCTTAGGAGAGCGAAATAACATTCTGTAAAATCGAAATCACCATTTCAAGTTAAGAAGAAAATTTTACTCCCGCGCTGAAATGTTTCTGAATTCAGACCAAAAAAGTATAATTAAAAAAAATGTCCAGCTCCGAGAAATAAAATGTGGAAGTTTACAATCTCAAAGTGACCGGAACCTCAAAATGAGTCAATCATTCAAGAATTTGGCGGTTATAATTTCGTGGGTTTTGAAAATCGTTTTTAGATCGCCACTAAAAATCTATTTCAAAAATTTTTTAAATAATAAAAACTTGCTCCCGAAATATGGGGAGGCTGAATAAGAATGAAAAATTTTGTATAGAAAAAACTTATTCTCTTCCGGGAAAATATAGATTTAATATGGCGGTGTTGCAATGTAACTGTTGTAAAAGTTATAAAAGTGGCTTTTTGGTATAAAATGAAGATTTAACATTTTATGTTGGAATTGAATGTGTCTGTTTAAGAATTACCCATCTTTTTATTACTACAATAAAAATGAGATTTCAAACAAATCCTTTAAAAACATGTACTTGATTTTTTAATAATTTTTAATGCAAAAAGCTCATTTTTGCCAAAAATGTCGGTTATCTAGCTTTGTACTGCAACCCTTTATTTAAAAAACATATAAACTATATCTTAAAAAGAACATATTGTCATATTTGAATTTTGTGTTTTCTTTTCATAAATCTCCAATGTTTTTTTTTAAATCCCTATAACTTTTGACTTAATTGAGATATTCATCGTTTTATTTTCATTTTAATAGCGTTTATTATCTTGTTTTGTAATCCACAAAAAAATATAAAAAAGGTGTAGTCGAGAATGGCGCGAACTCGCGAACTGATGGCGGTAATGCGTCGCTACTGCGCTTGCCCTGATATTGGTGGTAACTTTCTGGTACTGAGGGCGCAGTCCCATGGAGGTAGATTAGTAAAATAGTGAAACAGTTTCGACCAATAAGGTGCCTGTACAAGATCTAGCAGTCACCCCATTGGTCAAACCTGTTCCACTATTCTACTAATCAACTTCCATGGGACTGCGTCCTGAGTCGCAGAAGGCTCATAGACTCAACGTTATTGGCTAATAACAGCGTCTCTAAGCGCATTATATATTTGGCATTGCGCATAGATCCGCACATCTGCGTGCTTATACGCCATCAGTCTGCTAACAGAATGTTATCTGGGCACCACTCGGAAAACTAAGAAAATTGTTTATAAAGTATTTGCTGGAAACGTTGTAAAGAGATACAAGATTTTGAGAAGTTTGACATCTTTTTTGAGTTTAAAACGTCTGCATAAGTTTCGTAAAGAAAAATATAACAAGGAGGAAATTAATGTGAATTCTGGATTAAAAAATGTTGCGATACCAGAAGTAAGAGATTTTTATGTCCGCGATGATGTTAATACTTGTGGTCCAGATAAGCCGGGCACAGGGTGGAACTTAGGATTCAACGTAGGGGCTGGTTATAGCATGAAACGTAGTGCTGCGGTTGTAGAGTTGATCATGGGATATTAATCAGGGGCCGTTGTAGGGCGGAACATAGGATTTAACGACGGGAATGGTTGTAGGATGATGTAGGGTGGAACTTAGGATTTAAGATATGTTCATAGGTAGAAATTAATGCAAAGGTAAGTCATAGTTTTATTAGGGAGTATACCGTGTACGTGCAATTCATAGGGATCTACGTAGGATTTTATGCAGGAACCTGTTTCATTTTCTATAGAAGTAACCTATACGACCCTATATAGGTATGCATTTAAAGCATCCAATATAGGATCCTTTAAGTGATCTTACGTAGGCACCTATATAGGTATTTGCAGTAGTCAATACTAGGATATTTACTTGGTGGCTAATAATATACTGGCCCAAGATTGTAGAAAGCATAAAGGTAAACAGAATCCGAAACAGCTTTGGATTTTGTATCATATAAGTAAATCCATTCTTGTCACCACTACTACCTTCTTGTCACCACACGCACTATTTTACTCTGTAAATAATATTGATATTGACTAAGAGCTTCTATTTATATGATGTGGGTCAGCTTAAGGCGTTGAGATATTGCGCAAACGTTATAGCGCCGTAAGCTCATTGTCTGCTATTATTAAGTAAAAGTGTCACTTGGTGGATGGCTGACAGGCCAAATATATATTTAAAAACCCCTCTGTATATAGCACAGAAAAAACTGGGGGTACGAAATATTGCAGGTAATAGTTATTTTTGGGTAAAGTCGGCTAGGGTACAGGGTAAAGTCGATCAGGGTAATAGATAAGTGGGTAAAGTATACCTGAGTTTACCTTGGATGAGGGTAACAACGGCGAAGTGTCACTTGCTGACATTACATTTAAATAAGCAGCAATACAGAACAAATTATTGTATATTTCCGCGTACAAACACTCCAAAAAGATGATACTTTACAATCATTAGCGAATCACTCGCAGCGTTGTCGACTTATCACACTTTATTTGCTAAAATAAATTTGACAGCAACCACAGGGTTTAAAAGTCGCCATGGTCTTTGAAGTTAATAGGTGCATTGAAAAAAAATGTTAAGTTTCGGCTGGGCAATTTTCAAAGATATTTTTGTGACAGCGGAAACTTTTCGGTAGTTCTTTGCAACAAATTATTTTACGTTTAATTGCAGGAATCGGTACTTGCGTTTTCCACAATGTGCTTGAATAAGATTACTTTACCGACCGAGCGCAGTAGCACAATTGGCACAACGATCAAATGGTGATGAGGTCAAAGATATTATAAGCCTAGATGCGGCACGGGGTGTCAGAGTGGGGGAACTATATATATAGGACATCACATTTTCTGCCATATCGAGGTGCTGCCCTCATCGTACTACGAAGTCGAGCGCTGATTTTCTCGTTCTTCGTCAAATATGACGGTAAAGCAGTAGAAAGATTTTTTAAGGTTAGAAAACTTTGACATGTATCGCTTCAGAAACACTGCATTTACGAATATAATAATGAATAGCGCAAAGTCTAGGCACATCGAAAATACATATTTGGAAAAAATAATTGAAAATTATTAATGACAGAAGCACTGATATGATTGTAATAAATAAATAAATAAACTGAATTGTGAGAGTAATACTCCCAAAAGATAATTATGTTTATATTGTTTAAATATTATTATAATTTCGAATACGTTCATGTTTTTCTATGAATTATAGATATGATTTTTTAAATTATAATTTTTGTACTTTGAAGTTTAATTTTTATTACTAGACTGAACCAAAATTTAAGTGCATTTAAGAATATATAGAATTTTTCCAGATTTGAAGCTGGAGACAGATTTTCTATACATAGTCTTTTTAGACAAGTATAAAAAACCTTTTCTCGAAAATCGAATTTTTATTTAAAAAAATCTAAAATGAAATTTCGAGGTAAACCATAAACTAGTGCTGATAAAATTTGTAATATTTTTTTAAATTAAATTAATCTAATATTTATATCAAAGAAAAAACTTTTCTACTGTTTTTTAAAAATTTCAACAAATTTTCTCAAAAATCGAATAGTTAATTAAAACAAGAAAAATTAAAAAGAAACTTCGAGATATATTAGTGCTGATTTGAATCCCACAAAGTTCATTTGGAAAATGTTATTAGATTCGAAGAAAATGTAAAGAGAAATTTTTTTCCATTTGAGGCGCACATGTTTTTACAATTATTTGTTTATACAATTTTTGTAGAATTATTTTAATTTTAAATTCAAACAATAATTTGTTTAAACGAAATTTTAAACAAAAATTTCTTTGATAAAAATATTTTATCATCGCAT
>CAKNWT010053857.1:0-23933 GCA_932066315.1 Andricus coriarius | reverse complement strand
GTCAACAATTTCATTTTTCGCAATTGCAGCGCCATCTATCGCGAATCGAAACAAATTTTCCGAATAAAACTTACGTATTTCGTAAAGGAGAATCTGAATCTGTGATAAAAAATTGGGGTTGCCATTTGAAATTACAAAGTTACCCCCACCCCTGCCTCCTGTGGGGGTGGGGGTGGGGTAAATTTTAACAAATCTTTTTTCCCCCTCGAAAATAAAAAGTTTTTATTCCAGACATTTTTTCCGTAGGATGCGTATTTTTTGAGATATTTCGTTGTCTCAAGTTAAAAAAAACACCCTGTATATGTATCGACTCGCATGCCAAAAACATGCCTTGGGTCGCTCCGTCTCCTCGAAATACCCGGGGGTTTCGCCGGCCTGTCGTTGCTATTTCGTCGTGCCCTGTGACCATCAATAACACGGTCGTGAGACGTGGCCAAAGGTGTGATTTACCGCGGTTCTACTGGGAGCCAGTGTCAATATCATGGATGGCAGTTGCTCCCAGGGGGATCCTGTGGTAATTGTTTAACCTATTTTTAATTTAAATGTGTCGTTGCAACTTTAGCATACCGAAGACCCATTTTGACCTAAGACATTCCTGATGATAGTTGCAGAGCGTGTCATCTCGGAGGTGCCAAGCCTTCACAGGTTCGTAGCCCTTCGTGAGGATCAAAAGTCCAAAAGGCACTTGTATATGGTAGGCCGCTTACGGAAAGGGTCCAAAAGTTGCCTCACGAACTGAGAATCCACCATTACCACTAAACAAGTCAAAGCTGCTGGAAGAATCGACAATTTCTCGCTGAGCTATCGCGCCCTTTCAGCGATCTCCCTGTTTCTGTCAAAAATTTGCCCAAGCCCGAGGAGGTCGAGACTTTTTGCAGAGAGATTTACGAGGTTCGACACCTATTGAACGAAGTCACTGCGAATATCATCCGCTTCACGGAGCTTTGCAATAACCTTATAACATCTCAGAAGGAGTGTCCATCAATCACTGCCGTAGAGGTGAAGAAAGCGCTGAGGGACACGGAAGAACTTCTCCGCTGCTGGACCAGGCATTAACAAGAACTTCTGGTAGAAGAAGTTTACTTCTACACACTAACATCTGGCCCGGATTTTTGCCTCATATTCAAAGTCAGACACACATTCCGTAGTGGATGGTGTTAGGACGGACTGTACTCCTACCGAAGAAAGGCGACTTGTCCAACCCAAGGAACTACAGGCCAATAACTTGTCTGAACACGCTGTATAAGATCTTTACAGCTATTCTGAAGAACAGGAGCTTTCGGACAATTGGCTCTATTTGGAGAGACATTTACAAACAACGTGGCTCGAAAAAAGGTGTAGCAGGCTGTCGGGAGATCCTGCTAATCGACATGAGCTTCTGTAAAGACGCTGCATTCTATAATCTGGAAAACATCATGTGACAACGAACAGCGTCACCTTCCAGAGGGGCGTTTTTCAGGGCGATACCATGAGTCCTCACCTCTTTTGTATTACACTTCTGCCTCTATCTCTCACACTACGCAATTCTCGTGTATACCTCTGCGGCGAGCCTAACCATCGCGAGCCATCATCAACCATCATCGGCCACTCATATATTATACATGGATGACCTGAAGATCTAGGCTTCTGGAGCCAAGCAGCTCAAACATGCTCGAGAGATTGGTATCATTCCCGAGGACCCTCAGCTCGTGGATATGAGTGCTATTACACATCTTTACGCTGGAGGAACCTACCTATACCTCAGCGTGCCTGAGAGCCGCATTCAGGATATAATATCAGCAAAGTTCTACTCTATTCATTTGAGCCGGTTGGATGAACGAAGTACGAGGTCACGTCCCCCGAATTTGCCACGTGTAAGATCATTTATATGTAGAAGAGCTTGCAAGTCAATTCGTCCGTTCCGCGCTCATACATCCCATGCTGTAAAGGCAGGAGCGGACTTCTAAATCCTGAGTGTCTTTATATCCGAATTATTCTGGGTACAGTTCACATCATCGCAAATGGAAGATACCCTCTCCTGAAAATAGGCAGGAATCACGAGATGACTGGCAAAGGAACGTTTCTTTACAAAGCTGCGGAGCAGGCGGCCGAGACTCTTGGTCTGTATCTTAACATCAGAAGTGAGGAAAGTGCATTACTTCATCTAGATGTCTCACTTTCAAAAGCCCGGATGAAGAAAGGGAAAGGTCAACAACTTCTCCGAACAGCACTTCAACAAGAAAATGCACGGATATTTTTACAGAAATTTAAAGGATCAATCATTGTCGATTGAGCTAAGATTTGTTTTTCTCACCGGAATTAATTCAGACACAGAGAGTTTCATTTTCGCGTGCCAGGACGGTGTCGTTTGCAACTTAGTATGCCATAGCCGCATTTTACATTAAGAAAATCCCAGCGATATGTGCAGAGCGTGTCATGCAGATTTTGAGCATCTATGACACATACTGTCCGGTTGCCCCAATCACGCGGGAACGACGTATGTCCACAGACACGATGCTGCCATATGAGTGCTTAACTACCATCTTTGTCGCTCTTACGGTGTTGGCCGTGATCCTGCCCTGCTATGTTCGTAATCGAATTCTCGGCTCCAGCCGACAAATTCACAGTCATGGAGAAGGAAAAGGAGGAGAAGTATCAAGATCTTATAAGGGAGCTGCGGCTAGTGTACTTAAATTATTCGGTTAAAATGATTGTCCTTGTGATCGATGCTCTCGGTGGTGTGAAGCAATCTCTGGTTCGTAACCTCGAAGCTATGCCCGTGTGCCAAAAACATGCCGGGGTACTTGCGAGATGGATGCAAAGAGCTGCCATTCTTGGGTTGTTCCGTTTCCTTATGATACATGAGAGTTTCGCCAGTCTGTCATTGTGATTTCGTAGAGCCCTGTGGCCACCCCACGAAGGAAAAACAAGGAAACCGATCTCCGTCCATGCGATTTGGCGAAAGCAACGGCACCATAAGAGCCTGGCCTGTATGTAATAGTCACTCTTTTCTGAGTACGCAAGCGCGACGTATCCTCTTCACACGCATGGAAAAGTGTGTGAGAGAGCTTTTGAAAAAGAGTATGTCAGAGAGTTTAGTATTTGCCATTGAATTTAGAATATTTTATTTCTTGCGACATTATGGAACTACGTCGACGATATTGTTTATTATACAGACAAGGTATTATCAAAAATGTTCTGAATATGGATTTTTGACAACAAATTTCTAAAATACGTCATAACAAATACTACATTTCCAATTGAAAGATTTCATGTTCATAAAATTTTGTTAAATTCTATACTTTGCCGGTTGCAAGAAGAAAATAAACTCGCATAAACTGATAATCATACTTTATTTTGTTTATTTTCAAAAGCTCTCTCACTCGTCGTTTCCGTCCTTGTAAAAAGGACACATCGCGCTTAAGCACTCGAAAAAGAGTGATTACTACTTACAAGCCTGGCACCGATGGTACCATTGCTTCTGTCAGATTCGAAGAAGTTTCCCATGACAGTTCGGTTTCGTTATTATTCCTTCGTGGGCCACCCATCGCACGTCGTGAGATGTGGCCATTTGTATAATTTACTGCGGTTCTGCTGGGAGCTAGTGTCATTTTCATGAATGATAATTGCTCCTAAAGAAACCCTGCGGTGGTGGTTTAACCTGTTTTTTATTTATATATTATTAAATATCAACACTCTTGTCAAAGTGAAAAAGTGATTATAGGCACATAAAATGAAAAGAGTCTGTTTTAAAATCTAACTCGTTCGAGTGCACGAGTTAAAAATTTAAAGCAGTGTTGTTTTATTGAATTTTGTATCATTTTATTTTTAAAAATTTGCGAATTTATATCAGGTATTTTAATTTATTGTACAGATCTAAATGCTTTTTTATACGATCGATTATGATGGGTTGCATATATTTCCTGTAATATATCAAAACCCATTCTGTAATAACGTTGAAATTCATATTTAAAGTATTGATATGTCCAAGATGTTCAAGTATCCAAAAAGAATCTTTTAAAATCTAAGTCATTTCTGCCTATGGAGTTTGACTTCAAAAATTTTAATTTATTTTACCATACCTGGATTAACCGTTAACAACGTAAATTATGTGGAATAGGTTTACTTCAGCTTCCCAGGTTTTGGTCATTTAATTTCTGCAGCAAATCAGTGACTACACCGATTTTTTCTCTTTCTTCATAGTCGCGCCACAAATAGAGCAATTCACTTTCGGAGGAAAACCTGCCAATGCGGGCAACACGGCGTCAGTGCAATGTGTAGTGATCGAAGGAGATTTACCGTTAGAAATAATATGGATGTTTAAAAGGCAGTGGCAGCTAGGCATGCTAAAGAGTATACGTGTGTTGCTTCAAATGAACGTGGATCGATTGCTAGATCAGCTATGCTTATCGTCAATGGTATCCGCAATACTCAGAATTACGACTATTTAACATTATTGTTGCGCCTAAATCCAATCTTGATTAGGATGTTTCTTTGTTGATACTAATATTCTATTGTGCATGCTTTCTTATAGTTTTACATATCCTATTCTCGTCTTTGTCAAGTCGTCGACAAGTAATGTTTCATATTTATTACCAGAAATATTTTTGACCACTTTCCAATGTTTGATGGCAAACTGTTTGAGGATAATGAGTACCTGGATGGATTGTTTATTTTCATAGTTGCACCAGCATTGTCGCCGTTTTCATTTGGTGAAGAGCCTGCAAACGCAGGCAACATGGCTTCAGTTCAATGTGCAGTAATAAAGGGAGATTTACCTTTAGAAATAATTTGGATGTTTGAGGGTCAACCGATAGAATCTGATAGTACAGACATTATATCATAGTCGGGAAAGCGACTCAAACATTTAACCATTGATTCGGTTGCCGCTAGACACGCTGGAGAATACACTTGTGTTGCATGAAACGTCGCCGGATCGGTTGCACGTTCATCTGCACTGAAAGTCAACGGTACACAAACAACTCTTGCATTACGGATCACTCTTTAAAACTTTACTCTTCCTTATTACTCCCTTACCTATCCAGACCAAGGTATAATTCGATTCATTCAACTTTAAATTACTTCTCCCATAGGTGTATAATGTGATATATTTTTATTCATTTCTGTAGGTTCACGACTAATAGCGTGCCAGTGTCCATGTCGACCTTCTTACTTTATGGTACTAATATAAGTATTTATCAGATTTTCGTACATTGTGCACAGTCCGCTTAAATCTGAAATGCATTGAATTGCATTGTTCTAAATTTTTCTTGAGTTATTTTTATTTCCCCTGTTAGGCTAACAAGAGTTTTAAAGGCTAGGATGGTTCTTCAGAGAAATATTCGGGGTTAACAATCATACAGGCTTCTCAGTAGTGTCGGTAAAATTCATCACTCGTTTGTCGAATTGATTGCAAGTAGCAGGTACCAGAAAAAACGTCATATCGAATGTATTTTCTTTTCTAAGTTACACGACAAATTGCATCCTTTTCGTTTGGAGAAGAACCAGTTAATGCAGGTGACGTAGCAACGGTGCAGTGTGCCGCCATTAAAGGAGATTTCCTTTTGGAAATGATTCGGATGTTTGGAGATCGCTAGATTCGAACAGACCAACTTGACATGGCCGTATCTGACTCTGGAAAGCGTGCAAAACAACTGACTATCAGAACTGTAAGAGCTAGACACGCCGGAGAGTACACTTGTATGGCAACAAGCATTGCTGGATCAGTCTCCGGCTCAGTATTAATATTTATTTTCATTAAACCCATCACAGTGAAACATCCTTCAACTTCAATCCAAGAATACTGACCTTTCAGCTTCGTTCGTAATATTGATAGATTTTTGTGGCAAGCCCGATTCGCAAAAAAGCTGGATTATTAAAGTATTTAATATGCTGAAATTTCAGTTAGCTGCCTTAATTACATGAAAAACATTGTCAGGAGCCAAAGTTTAGTTTCTTCTGCGTTTCTTTTCGCAGTATCACCACAAATAGCACCTTTTACGTTCGGGGACGGACCTGTAAACGCCGGTGAAGTTGCATTAATACAGTGCTCTGTGACCAAGGGCGACTTTCCGTTAGAAATTACATGGATGTTTGAAGGCCGTTCTATAGAATCTGATGGTCGTAATGTAATAGTGTCGGATTCTGGAAAACGAGTTAAGCAATTGACCATCGAGACTGTTGGGGATAAACATGCCGGAGAATACACTTGCGTTGCATCAAATGTAGCTGGATCAGTTTCGCGAATAGCAGTGCTCGAAGTCAATGGTATTATTATTGGTGTCTCTTAACATGCTTAACCTTTGTCTTACTTCCCTATCTGCTTTAAAAGCCCCAATCCTAGTTCGTCCTTTCCCTTGGAGATTTCTTCACTAAGGTTGTTTTTATTCAAAAAACTTTTCATATGTAGGTCCTCAAAAGTAACAAAACTTGATGCGTTAGCTACAGAATTTTTTCTTTAGAGTGAAAAAGATTTGGCCATGTCAATAAATTCAGTTGTTTTGCATTATGTGATTTTGCGATTTTTACTCTTCTTGTCATAGTTGCACCACAGATAGCGCCTTTTGCTTTTGGGGAGGAACCCGTAAACGCAGCTGATATAATTTTAATGCAATGTGCTGTAATGAAAGGAGACATTCCTCTAGAAATTGAATGGATGTTTCAAGATCGCAAAATAGAACCGACCCATCCGGACGTAATCGTATCAGACTACGGTAAACGTGCTAAGCAATTAGCCATTGAGTCAGTTGCAGCAAAACATGCTGGCGAATACACTTGTGTTGCTTCAAACAGCGCTGGATCGACATCACGATCTGCAATACTCACCGTGAATGGTACTTAATTATGAAGTCAAATGCCTATTCCATTTCCCTGCCATTTCCTTTTCCGTCATACATTTTTTTATCTTTCTGTTCGGTCTAACTTCTGTTAGTTCTTTGTCATTGAAACATCGTTCTTTCTTATGCTATATTATTGGCATAAATCTTCGCATCAGTACGGGTCAAGAAAAGAGTTTCTATATGACTTCAGTTTGTGATATTAGACCATTTTTATTTCTAGTAATGCCAAAGTTATTGCCCTTCTCATTTGGCGAGGAACCACTGAACTCCGGCCAAGTTGTAACTGTGCCTTGCGCTGTTGTGGAAGGAGATCAACCTCTAAAGCTACGTTGGACTCTAAACAACCACGTTATTTCACCGCATTCCGGAATTTCTATTTTAGATCTCGGGGGACGTGGTGCAATATTAAGCATAGGATCAGTTCAAGCTTCTCATGCCGGAACTTATACTTGTGTTGCGGAAAATATTGCTGGAAGGCATGAACTGTCATCAGAACTTATAGTCAACGGTGCTTAATCTGAACTGCTTACGTACTTTGGGCCTTTTTCATTTTTCCTTTCCTTCTACTTCCTCCACTTTCTCGAATCCACCATTGAGTTTTGGATAATTTGCTGTCATGGCCTATGTATCAAAGATGTTCCACATATTCTCACTTTTGCTTTTCTTTTTGGATATGTGAGGATTGAAGTCAAAAATGGACTTGAACAAGAATATTCATCAACGAAGCGTATAAAATCTGCTTTAGTAGTACATTACTAACAGGAGGTGGTCCGATGCTGTCCAAGAATATCCGATTCTCATCAAAATGTCTTCTTGTTTCTTATTCGTATGGGTATGTGAAGCTCAAGTGAGATTTGGGGAGTGGTGGGAGCAAGGATAGGTGTTGGGGGAGAGTATAAGTCAAAAAGTACACAGAAGCTGTGCGCTATACTTACCACTAGTATATCAGTAACGAAACATATTCACTCGAGCTTAATTTTTGAAGTTTCTTATCATCTCTGAAGTTTGAAAAAAAAAAATCTGAAATAACTTTTCTTCAGCAGGAGATTCTTTTGATATAAGAATCAATAACTTTTTACATATCTTTTTTTCTGTTTCTCGCCTCTGCAGTTCCACCGCAATTGCAACCGTTCAACTTTCACGATAGTACGAACACTGGAGATCTGATAATTGTTCATTGTACAGTCTTAAAGGGGGACACGCCTGTTGGGCTCAGATGGTTGTTCAAAGGGCGAAATATAGATGTTGATGATCAAGTGCAGATTACAGCAATGGGGAACAGAGTCTCCTCTCTGATGATACCGTCCGTTAGAGGCGAACATGCTGGAGAGTACGTTTGTGTCGCCGACAATGTTGCCGGTCGGGCTAGGCACAGTTCTCACCTTAAAGTTAACGGTACATCTGTTGAAAGTTTTTAAGAATCATGCATTGTCGTGAAAAATGAGAATCCCAGCTATAAACAAACCAACAGATATATTCTTTGACAATTTAATGAAAATAACCTCTGGATGACCCGTCACTATTAATAATTTGTAGCCACTGTAATATTTCAATGAATTTTCTGAAGACAATTGGTTTGTTTAAAAAGGGAAGCATTACCTTAAACTTCAGAGTAGTTAACATTGACACTGTTTTGACGCTAATATGTTGATTATTCTTTCTCTACTCCGGTTATGAAATTTGTATCTTGAACTTTCCGATTAATACTTATGTACTGCCTAAATCTTCTACAACTGTATTAAGTGTTTTATTTTTTAAACTTCAGGCGTATAAGAAGTTAGTAAGTTGCTAGTATGATTGTCAGCTTATTGAGCTGAAAAAACGATGTTGGTCTATACTTCCATGCGAATTCACATAAATTTTATTTATTGTACTTCTCAGTGCTGATTTCTATCCATATCCAATCCTGCTTCCTTTTTATCTTATCTATCAAAATTAAAATTGTTTTTAAAAAAGCGATTGAAAAAATATGTTAATATAAAAAAGACAATCAGACCAATAAGTCATCTTGAGGGACTTACTTTTTCGACGAAAAGCCACCTGGTTAATTCATGATCTTTTCGTACTTGGTAGCTGCTTCATTGCGTTTCAGTGCAACCACGCATTCATCCGTTTGATTTTGGAGATCAACCGATTTACGCAGGACAAGCGGCTCAGTTACCTTGCATGGTACCTGTCGGCGATCTACCATTAAACTTCAGCTGGACATTCCAGGGCAACCCTTTGTTAGAAATCATGGGGTACAGCATTGGAGAACTAGGACCACGAACTAGTGTCCTTCTCATTGAAACTGTAACAACGGACCATGGTGGAACTTACGCGTGTGTTGCTAGTAATCCGTCAGGGAAAACGGTGCACGGAGCAACGTTGCGAGTACACGGTTAGGGCGAGACACCGAATGATTATGGCTGATGCCTCCAGAAAGCTATTGGCTTTCGTCTTACCAAATCGCTTTTGGATGACAGTATAATTTATCCTCTATTTGTTTTGATCCTGTTGAAGAAAATCAACCATGCAAGAAGTTTCAGAAATCAATTGATTTTACAAATTTCCTTAATTCCGAGAGATTTGCAAGATAAATTAATGTTAACCGCATGAGCATTATTATCAATAAGGTACCCTAGTAAAAGTACCGGATAGGAAATCATTCCAAATTAATCCGAACTATTCCGAATCAATACGAATCAAACCAAAGCTCATCCGGGCAGACATTTCAATATTCCTCAATCCGTGTACCAATACCACATCACATCAGGTCGTTAAAACATTTTCTCTTACAATTCGTATGAAATATTCGAAGTTTTAAAGCCGATTTTCTATAAACTGTCTAAAAAGCGCGTTTTGCTCTTCGCATTTAAGCAAACCAATCTTCTAGTAATAACCGCGTCCTTTTGAAGTTCAATCAGAATGAATCCGAAACGTTTTTCATCCTTCTCAATCCGTGCGTCCAGTTCCAGTGAATCCATGGCTCATCCAGAATAACTTTTAATTCTAAATGAAGCCGATACCAAACCGGTGGAAAAACTTTTCAATACATCTCAATACTTGAGTCCAGCTGGTTACACCATGTGACATAAAGTAAGCGAGCCTAAAGCAGCTAGAATTTTCCTTAATATTTATTAAGGTTTAGAAAGATTCGCGAGATGTATCATAAATGACGAATAAGTTACCATTAATGACACATAAAAAATCGATATTTTATGGTAACTTTTGTCGGTCATTTATGGTAACTTTTCCGACCTTGGATTAGGTCGCATTCATTCGGATAGAAATCTCTCGGATTTAATCGGATACATTTCCTATATACTTTTAACGGATTCACTCGTAATGAAACTGATGCGTTCGGAAACAAACTTTGGAATGAAATGGATTAAGACGGATAGAAACTTTCGTAAGCTAGAAGGGTCATTTCCGAATAGATCGTTTGATCGGGGTTTAAACCTTTATTTTAAACTAAATGAAATGAAAAAAGACAATAGCAATTAAGTTACCCACTTGTCCGTTTATTTAGAATGTCTACGCTATCTTGCGTTATCGTAAAAATCGCTAGGGATCGAAAATGTATTGTTTTCCTCTTGAAATTAAATTTATTATTATTTTTGAAATAAATTATATAATTATAATATCGGTTTCACAACTTATTAAATTGAATTATTAATATTAGGCCATTTTCAAATCTTATCAACGTTTAAAAATGATCTATTCTAGAATGACCCAGAAAAATAACACTAGAGAACTTCCAGAATCTTTTAACATTGACGAACCACAGTTAAAGAAAAGTTCACAGGAAGACAAGTAATAAATTCAGCGCTTCCTAGTTTTGATACATTCAAATCTTACTTAAAATGTAAAAGAATGTAAGTGTGAAATTGCAAAATCTATATGTATAACGAATTATTACAAAATTATCCCTTGGTTCCAGTCGATTTTCTCAACAGGTTTTCCTCTAACTCCATTCTTGTTTGGTTGCTCTCTTTTGATTTGCTCTTTCCATACTGCAGATATATAACCTTACAATGAAATAGCAATCCCATTACTATATTGTTAACGTGTTGTGTATGACTTGATAGGTTAACACGTTTTAAATAAATACCGCTTGTTTTTATACTTTTGATGGAGTTGTTGATTGTAAATACATAAGAATAAAGCAGTGACTTGATGTGCGTGACTTTGTTTCAAGCATCGTTATACATATTTACAGAGATCGAGGCATTGTTACAGATGGCATAGCTCTAAAACTCGATTGTCGCTGTATCGTATGAAGCTATTTCTATTTCGCTATCTCTTACATCTTCTATTTTTGGTACATGCGCGGCCTTATCCTTTTTTCCTTTATAAGTTCCCATTCCTTCTGTATCTTTGTATCTGTATAGGATGAGAATTTGTTAGCTCTATGCCATTACCATTGGCTTTGGGTGGTAAATTTGGTATTTCCAATCCTTCTTGCAGAATTTTTCTTCGTTCAAAAAGACAGGACCAAATTAGGATCTCGAATTGACTTAAAATTCTTAGGCGTGCAGCGCGTGGAGTCGATTAATCTCGCTTTCACCATTCCCAACCCTATCCTTGTCCATCATTCTGAACCTTATACCAAAAAAACCCACGACACTTCTCAACCCCACTTCATTTTTCATCAATGTTTCCTTATAGATATTAGTTACTACCCGCATGCACCCCAATATTCTCCAAGCTTCACTTGCGATTATGCATGGCGGCCCGTGGTGATTTGGAAAGCTATTCCATAATGGGCAAGTAGTTGATAAGCAAAATCATGTTTTAATTAAATTAAATTAATAAATGCTTGTATTTCTTCACAGTGATTCATAGTGAGAATAAAAATGATTAACAAATGTATATTTATATATTTTTTTGGGTCAGCATTCTTTTTATTAGATACACGTTTCCTTTGTTTTTATTTTCCAAGTGTAAATATAAAAATATATAAATAATACATAATCGTTGATAATAATTGGTCTCGTTATTCCTTGACACATATGTTTAATTAAACTTATAATATTTTTTAACTACTTTAAGTTTTGAGAATAGCTTTCCATATAGTATAGTTTGCATGACAATCTATCCTCAATTCGAATGGGTCACCATATTCTTTTGCCGTAGATCACTGGCCCTTGTAGATTGATATTGATATGTTTACCTTTTTAAGGAGAGTGCATCTAAGTAATACAATTAATTTAAACAAAACTTCTCTTTTAAAAAGAAGACATTATTTTGTAGATAATCATTTTTCGATATTGGTATTATGAAAAAAATATATTAGAAAAAAGTAAAAATAATATTGGCGTACTGTCGCAGTCATTACTAAGGTTTATTCAAATAGATTTAAACAGTATTTATTATTTTTTCATTCAATGAATTTTATAGATGCACTTCCCTTATTCGTATCGAGGGTGAGTCGTTTGGAAAAAGGGTACACAAAAATGTGATAAATGTTGTCACAGGTCTGTAACTGATTTTGAGCAAATATTTATTTATATATTTAATTTAAAATGAGAATAACTTTGGACATCTTTATTCATTTTTAATGTTTACAAAATAAATATAAATTAAAATGTAATAAAAGAGGACGTTTTGTCTTCTTTTACTTTGGAAAAAATTTGTATAACTAATGAAGTGTGGTAAATAAGAAAAGCATACCACATTTAAAAGCCTTAACATTTATATTATGAAAAAAGACTTCTCCCTCTTGATACGAAGTTGACGAGTATTGCTTTTTAGTATGACATTTTGACAAGTGACAGAATGTACAGAATAATAACCATCATTTATTAATTCGTGTAGTACCTCCTCGCTGGATCCTTGAGCCAACGGATAAAGCTTTTGCTCAGGGCTCTGATGCAAGAGTGGAATGCAAAGCAGACGGTTTCCCCAAGCCCCAAGTTACTTGGAAGAGGGCTGCAGGTGAGATATACTGCTTATTTATTTCAATTTTTCAAAGTTTCTATTCAAAACTAGTAGTAAGAAATATCAATTTGAAGATGTTTTCAAGTTTATAAATATTTTCTAGTAAAATTATTCAAGAAGTTCTTAAAGACGAAATTCGTCTTTGTCTGATTTATATTTTTTAATAATTACTATTACACCAAATTGCAGGAGACACGCCTGGCGATTACACCGACTTGAAATTAAATAATCCCGACATAAGCGTTGAGGATGGAACTTTGTCGATAAACAATATACAGAAGACAAACGAGGGTTATTACCTTTGTGAAGCTGTGAATGGAATAGGGTCTGGACTTTCAGCCGTGATACTCATATCGGTACAAGGTATGGTGATTCGTTAGTTATGAAATTTTTATGAATTATATTACTTAGAGTGGCCGCTGGACCCGGGAACCGGGAAATGACCCGGAAACTGGGAATTTTGTTTTTGCATTTTAACGGCTACTCTGCTACGTTTAATTGCACATATCTTTAGATTGCCTATGTTCAATGACATTTTAAATGTTCGATTTTGCAATTCACAATGTTATAAATATATGGAAATCCTAATAATTGGATTACCTCATTTTATATAGTTAAAATTTTCAATTTCACTGTACAGCGCCACCTCACTTTGAAATCAAACTGCGAAATCAGACCGCTCGCCGAGGAGAACCAGCGGTATTGCAATGCGAAGCGCAAGGCGAAAAGCCCATCGGCATTCTCTGGAATATGAATAACAAAAGATTGGACCCTAAGAGCGACTCACGTTACACGATTCGAGAAGAGATACTGGCTAATGGCGTTTTGTCTGATTTAAGCATTAAGAGGACAGAGAGAAGCGATTCAGCACTTTTCACCTGCGTTGCTACGAATGCATTCGGCAGCGATGACACGAGTATCAATATGATTGTTCAAGGTAAATAAAAAGTTATTTATGCGTGCATGTACAAATTACTGACATTTGTTAATTTTACAGATACAAGTGTATCTGATCCGATTTAACTACATTGGTATGCTTTTCGTGTACATATTTGCATTTTTTGCACGCATTATTATAAAATACTATGTATATTACAGAGGTTCCCGAAGTTCCCTATGGTTTGAAAGTCTTGGACAAATCCGGACGATCAGTGCAACTTTCATGGGCAGCACCTTACGACGGAAACAGTCCAATCAAGCGATACGTTATTGAATATAAAATCAGTAAGGGTTCCTGGGAAAGTGATATTGATAGAGTAGTAGTTCCAGGATCTCAGCAGAATGTTGCCGGTGTTTTTAATCTCAAACCAGCTACTACCTATCATCTGAGAATAGTTGCTGAAAATGAAATTGGAACTTCGGATCCGTCGGACACCGTAACAATCATCACGGCTGAAGAAGTTCCTTCTGGTCCACCAAGTTCCGTCAGAGTTGAAGCTCTTGATCAGCATACCCTAAAAGTAAGTTTAAAAGATTTAATAAGTGTATGACTTATACCCGAAACATGATAAAGGTAAACTAAAAATTGAACTTTACTCTACTTAGGTAACATGGAAACCACCTCCGCGTGAAGACTGGAATGGAGAAATATTGGGTTATTATGTTGGGTATAGACTTTCATCTTCTGAAAAACCTTACATGTTCGAGACGGTCGAGTTTTCGAAGGAAGACGGAAAAGAGCATCACTTGCAAATAACGAATCTTAAAACTTATACTCAGTATAGTGTTGTAGTTCAAGCTTTCAACAAAGTTGGCTCAGGTCCCATGAGTGAGGAAAGGAGACAGCATACAGCGGAAGGTGTACCAGAGCAACCACCACATGATACTACTTGCACGACCCTTACGTCACAAACAATTAGAGTTTCCTGGTCTTCACCACCATTGAGTGCAGCTAATGGTGTCATTACTGGATACAAGGTTAGCATAAAATAAAAGATTGTTTAATTTTCGTAATAATCAATACATTACCGTCGTTAAAGTTATGTTTTTAAGAGGTGAATAAGAAAATTTTATAGAAGATCGACTGGTGATGATTTTAATTAGTATTAGTATTATATATTGTATTAGATTTGTGAAGAAAAATACTGTTTTACTAAAAAAAACTATAACATTTCTTTAAATTAAATAATCTCCACTATCATGAACTTTAATTTTTAACGGAAAAACAATGCGTCGGTAAACAGACATGCTATGCATACGCTTGTGTTTCCCCATAGCATTTGCTTGTCGATCGTGTTTTTCTCTTCAATATGGCCATTTCACAGTTGCATAGGTTAGAATATCTACATAAACATGGCACTGACCTAACAAAACCTCCTTATTTTTGGAGTGAACAAAGGTGTCTAGTAATGTCGAAGGATTGCTTTTGATATAATCGGCCAAAATCTCCCAAATTTTTACATCTTGCTCGGCTCGAATCTAATAGGGTCATTTCGTAGAAGAGTGAGGGGTTATGTCTCAGATTTTGCTCTATTTTGGGCTATTAATAGTTAAAAAATAAAATAAAAACAAAATGTTTTAGCCAGTTATTATTCGTAATGTATTTAAATTCTTTCTAAAAAACTAAAAACTGTTGATTTTTTCATTTGTTTATTTAAAAAACAAAATTTATTTACCATTTTTAAACTGTTCTTCGCGAGATATTTTTTTCAAAAAAATCTTGAATACGCTTTGATATGTTTTAAAGTGCATCAAGAATTTTGGCATTGCCATTATTTTTCATTTTTGAGAAAAACTTCTTTAAAGTTTTGGATCCGCGGTCTTACAATGTGTTTGATCACTGTGTGTCTCGGTGGTAAATCGAAAACTTCAATGACGTTTTTCTCAAGAACACAATATAATCGCATCGCCAAAATTTGTGATGCAATTTAGGACATATCAAAGAGTATTTATGATTCTTTTGAAAAAATATCTCGCGAAGAACAAGTTTTGAAATAATAAATAAATGTTGCTTTTTAAATAAACAAATGAAAAAACTCTTTTGTTGAAAATTGAACTATTTTGTTTAAAATTGTTTTTTTTAGTATTAATTTTTTTTAACTAACAATGTAACTATTCAATCCTATGTAACAAATTCATCCTTTTGGATTAAAAATGCAACTGTTTGGGTCTAAATTAATCGGGTTTGTTTAAGAATTCAACTAAGAATTTTGATAAATCATAGAATATTCTAACAAAGAATTTAGAATGAATTTAGACTTCTTAAACATGTTTTACTCGTTTAGAACTTCAAAAAACTGCTCTTCGATAAAATCGCCTTTACAGTTAGCGAGTGTCATAAGCGCACGTGCCATATTCTTTCTTCGAACATGAAATATACGAGTATATCGACCTAGTTGATAGATTCAGCATGGGTGCCTACAATTGTTTAAGTAATTTAAGATCTAGAATATGACGGGGTTTAAAATTTAATTATTAACAATTAATCCCTTTTTAGATTATCTATGGACCATCTGAGTCGTGGTATGACGAAAATACAAAGGACACCAAAATCACCTCTTCTAGTGAAACAATACTGCATGGCCTCAAGAAGTATACCAACTACAGTATGCAAATCCTAGCCTTTACTTCAGGCGGTGATGGAGTAAAATCAGCACCGATCCATTGTCAGACTGAGCAAGACGGTACCTATCTATTTATACAGTATCGTCCAGGAATATGAGGACACCTACAAAACCAGCGATTCAAAAACATGCACTCACTTCTTTCAGGATATCTCCGGAAAAAAATAAAATAGAACATTATGTTACAAATCGTTGGAAAAGTTATTTAATTCCGCGTGAATTAAGCCCTATTTAAAGTAGTTTTGATTAATAGAAACTGAGTTAGTGAGTGCGAAAGACAGGTCTAATTGATGATTTTTGTCAGTTTATATCATTCAACTTCAACTTCTGGAAAAAAGCTAATAAAATACAGCGTAAAAAATTAAAAGTCACGCAAGATGATCATTGAAATCTCCTGTTTAAAATGAGACCAAGAAACTGTAAAAATGTTCCCTGGTTCTAGAATTAAACTAGGTAACAAGATTTTGTTAATCCTCAATTGATGGGGCATTTCAACGGTTTTTTCGTAGAATACGAACCTGAAGGCGAAAATGTTCTATCTTTTCGCGCTTAAAAAAAACAGGTTTAAAAAGTGAAAAAACTCATTTTTGGCTGTTTCGGAAACCTTTTATCAAACAAACCGGAAATGCTAAAGGTTTCTAATAGGGCTGAGGCTGTACTATGACTCTATGCTTTCGAAAAAGGCCTTTTTTTACGTTTTTGCACTTGCGCAATATGATTTTTTCATTTTTATGTGATACTGAACATTAAATCTTGAATATCACCGAAAATATTGATGCTACGTAAAAAGATTAGTTTTAGAATCAACGCATCAAAATATGTAAATAAATGCCATAAAAATTTAGTAAACCCGAATTCTATCAAATTTTGGTAAATTAAAAAAAAATTGTAACACTAGTTAACAACAATTTTTTTATCATTAATTGATGGGACATTTTAGTATGATTTTTTTCCGTACAATATGAACCTGAAGGCTAAAATGCTCTGATCTTTTCGCGTTTTTCACAAAAACAGGTTTAAGAAGTTTTATATGATATTGAATATTAAATCTTGAATATCTCCAAAAATATTGATACTACGAAAGAAACCAGGCTAGTTTCAGAATTAACGCTTCAAAATGCATAAATAAATACCATATAAATTGAATAAACACGAATTTGATAAAAATTTGTAACTTAGTGTTATCGGAAACAATGTAAAGGCGTGCCCCAGAGAAAAATCGTTCGGTCGAGCTGTGCTCCTTTGTCAATGCACGGGAAATAAAGACAAAAGGCTGGAGTCGCCGCCTGACTTTAAAGAGGAGATTTCAAAGTACATACATTTTGCGTGACTTCAAATTTTTACCATTATTTTCCTAGACTTTGCCAGGAGTTGAAGTTGAATCATGAAAATTGACAAAAATCAGAAATTAGATAACCTTTCCAATGATTTTTTAGATAATATTCTATCTGATTTTTTTTCTGGATACATCTGGTGAGAAGTGAGTGAATGTTTTTAATCACTATTTTTTATAGGCGTGCTCATACGTCTAGACGGTACTGTATCATGTAATGAGAGCATGTTTAATAATTACACTCGTAATTACATCAAGAAAAAGTTATTATAAAATTATATAATTGCAGCTCCGGAAGCACCAATTGCAATTAAAGCACTAGTTATGTCAGCTGAATCTATCCTTGTCTCTTGGAGACCTCCCACTCAGCCTAATGGAGTAATTTCACAGTACACTGTTTATACCAAAGCTGATGACTCCGAACAACCTATAAGTCAGAAAGTACCGCCAAACCAGTTAACGCATGAGGCTACTAAGTTAAGTGATAAACGTAGATATGATTTCTGGGTGACCGCGAGTACGAACATCGGAGAAGGACAAGCATCGAAAATTGTAACACTTTCTCCAAGCATTAGTGGTAAGACCGTCTGAAAAACACCTAAGTATATTCTATGAGAATGCGGTTTCGTGACGTTTTTTTTTTTTTAATATAATACTGTTTTAATTTTGTTATATAGTTCCCGCCAAAATCGCATCGTTTGATGATAAATTCACAGCCACATACAAAGAGGATGTCAAGCTTCCTTGTCTAGCGGTTGGTGTTCCCGCTCCCGAAGTTAAGTGGAATCGAGGGGGTGATGCGGTTCAACCAAATGATAGGCTACGACAATTACCCGAAGGATCTCTTTTCTTGAAGGAAGTAGACAGAGAAGACGCCGGAGAATACTCGTGCTATGTTGAAAATTCGTTTGGACATGACACTGTTACGCATCAGTTAATAGTCAACGGTAAGAGTTCTTCTTATACTTATTCTTCATTCTTACAGCATCGTATTTATTTCGAACCAATATTCAGAAAGAATATTTTTATTGCACAGAAAGATTTTTAAATCACATATAATTTAACTTTTTGAGGATATCAATGAATACTTTAATCTGTAGAATCTTTATTTCTATTTAAAATTACATCATTTACGTATTTCAGCTCCTCCACAACCACCACAAGTTCAGCTTACCGCTACTACAACGAACTCCTTAACGTTGAAACTTCGCCCGCTTTCTGGCGATAACGCGCCTATTCACGGATACACAATCCACTACAAGTTGGAGTTTGGTGAATGGGAAACTATTCAAATTGGTTCAAACACCCAAAAATATACACTGGAAAATCTCTTATGTGGGTCTAGGTACCAGGTATACGTTACAGCGTACAATGGGTAAGTGTATTTTTTTCAAGAATCCAATTTCAGGGTGGTAGCTAAGATGTAAAACAAAAATGACGGGTCATTAGAATTTAAAAATCCAAGCTTTTGAAACTGAAAATTTCAAAGGATTTCAAATCGAATTCATTAAAAATGGCATAATTTCATGTGATATCAATATAGTCATATTCACTGTCATTTTCCGAGGTTTCTCGATTTTTCGGGTTTCCCGATCCAGCGACAACTTTATAATTTTTCAAGTATATGAAATAAATAAAAACTGCATTTTTTATTATCGATGCAGATTCATGATCCCGATCTATCAATAATTTTAAGAAAAAGATATTCTATAACTTATTATCACTAATTCCTTAAGTAGGAAATTGACAGCTACACGAAATAGGTTTACGTACTATACAAATATAATATTCCCTTTTCTATCATTCCAGAATTGGTACAGGAAAGCCTTCAGATATTCTGAATATTCGCACTAAGGGACAAAAACCTGGTGTACCAGAAGCGACAAGGTTTATCGAAGTATCGACGAACAGCATCACTCTGCATCTTAATGCGTGGTCTGATGGTGGATGTCCAATGCTCTACTTTGTTGTTGAGCACAAGAAAAAGTAATTTGACTTTTGTGTACTATTACGGATTGCTGAAAACCTTAAAGACATTATTAATCATTTGTCCCTTTTTATTGAACCTAAGTACTTATACTTTAACCGTAGATCCGAACAAAAAATTTTTGTATGGGTTTATTGCATTAGACTTCACATAACTCTGACATTATGCCTTCACAGCACTTTTATGTTCAAGCTAGGAAGCTCTTATGATTATACATTTTTTAAATTAATAATTGCAAAATGAAAACATTCAAAGCCTTTGTTGACTTTAAAGGCTTCTATTCTTAAGATAAAACTCTTGAGGTATTGGAACATAAAACCTAATAGTAAACATCTTTTACTTCTAGAAATCAACCAGAGTGGAATCAAGTTTCCAACAGCGTAAAACCTGGAGGCAACTTCGTTGTTCTTGATTTAGAACCCGCGACTTGGTATCAACTCCGCGTGACGGCCAATAACAATGCAGGCTTCCAAGTTGGCGAATTCGACTTTGCAACTCTAACTGTAACAGGAGGTAAATAAACTCATGTGAGATATAAAAGTTGCGTAGTCGGTGCTAAGGGTGACTGGTAACTTTATTTTTCTTTGTTCCAGGCACCATTGCACCGGCTCGCGAAATTCCTGACGTGATCAACGGAAGCAACGAAGATCCAATGAAAATATTCATGTCAAACTTGAATCTGGTTGTGCCCGTTGTCGCGGCGGTACTCGTTATTATTGTTGCCGTCATCGTGATCTGTGTCCTCAAAGGAAAAGGTCATGGCAATGAAAAAGGTATGCTGGGTTTGTTAGATTTTTTTTCTTTTTATCAGGTACTATTGCACCACCCGTTCGTAGCGACACTGGCAGCGCAAATATCATAGAGGGCGAAAATGACGACATGGCTGTGAAGAGGATCTTCTCCTTCCTGCCGGATTGGCTAGATATTAATGTCGTGGTCCCTGTTGGGGCGACTGTCATCGTCATTATTGTAGGAATTGTTGTGATTTGCGTTGCACTATCGAGAAGAAATGGAGGACCAGAAACGACTAGACTAAGAGGAATCTCGTCGGCTGACGAAAAATATTACGAAGGACAATGTATACAATATACTTTGAAAAACATTTAATTTTCATTACCTTAGATAGATAATAAATTACTCAAATAGTTAATAATGAAAATATCTGTTATATCTGTTTTATTATTCACTGGATTAAAATTTTCTTCTGCTTTAGATGATGTGGTCTACCAGCAAACTGGTGTGGTTGGAGCAACATTGGATAAAAGAAGACCGGATCTTCGAGATGAGCTCGGCTACATCGCACCACCGAACCGGAAACTACCTCCAGTTCCTGGATCAAACTACAATACGTGTGATCGTATCAAGCGAGGTACAGTGATAAGTAAGCCACATTTTTTAATACTTTAATGATGACCTTTACTTACCCTAAATGTCGCATCAGCACGTTCGCTCCTCTAAGTGAATGAAAAGACATTCTATGGGTAGTATGTGGTCAGCGTCATTAAACGCATGAGTCGATGTCGATTTTTTAATCCCGCTCGCGTTATATACCTACCTCAACTTACAACCATGCCTCTACCTACGTTCTGTACTCATTCTTTACTCACACAATGCCACATGTGTTTAGAAACACGCTTCCCTTAATAATTTTATAGGCTTACTTACTTTGCTTCGCTTTCAAAGTTTGTACTAACGTTACGTATTTCAGATTGTGTTTTTACGCTGTACAATGTACATAGAATGTATCAAAAAAACTACCGGCACTCGCCTCGCTTGCCCTGTTTAAATTATTCGGATTGCATTAAGTAAATTAAAAATCACGCTATAAAATTGGTAAACTGCTCGATTTAAATTAAAAAAGATAAAAAATTGGAGAGTTTTTTGAGATCAACTAAGTGAATTATGGAGGCAACACACACCATAGCAGGTTTCACTACGTAGTAGATTCTATGACGTTTACTAGCCTATCGAAAGTCATGTGAATGGGATAAAGAGCTTACAATTTGCTAATGACTCTTCATTGAATAAACTATGCAGTAAACTTTACTGTGATCAGTGGTTTAACCTGTCCTCCTTTTTATTCAATAGATTATTAATGAAAGTAGAAAAACGTACAGTCGTGGCATTTTGTTTAAAATGCACTGTTCATGAAATATTTTACTTTATAGATCATAGGAAAAGTGCGTTTTTACAATTTGATAGTTGTGTACAGAGCTGGGCATTAATTGGCAAAAAATGTAATTAAAGTATTTTGGGAAGAAATTAAATGTATTTCAATTTGTATCTCAATTACATTTAAAGGTTTTGTGAATTATCCCATGTAATAGAATTAAAGTACAAATTACTTGTATGTAATTTGTATTTTCTACCAAACACACAAGGTCCAATTATTAATTTATTTCAATTACACAGTCAAAGTAATTTCAATTACTTCAGAATTAGTGGAGGGGGGAATTAGAGTGGAGGGGACCCTACTCCACCCCACTCTACTTCACTCTACTCTACTTTACTTTACTCCAGTCCACTCCTCATCTCTCTTGTAAAGCACTTATGGTAAGTTAATGCTCGAACTAATTCTGAAGCAATTGAAATTACTTTGACTGTGTAATTTAAATAAATTAATAATTGGACCTTGTGTATTTGGTAGAAAATACAAATTAAATTGGAGTGAAATACATGTAATTTTTCGGGCGTATTTGAAATACTTTGTGCCCAGCTCTGGTTGTGTACAACCAGACCCGGCAACCGAAAGTGTAACTGCCTCTTTGAAACGCGAAAAAAAAAAATTATAAAATTTTTATAAAGCACCTCGGCAATGATTTGACAAAATTTGAATGGAAATATATTTCAGGAATTTACAAATGCGATTTGAGAGAAGATAAGCGACAGATGTATGGAGAGTGATTGAAGTCATTACCTTAACTTGATACTGTGCAAAAGAGTTCTACAGTATTTAAAGATTCGCAGTAGTTTTTACGGTACTTGTATGATACTCGCGGCTGCGCAGAAGAGTTCACTGTATTCAAAGCAGCGTTATAAAAATTTCAAATATTCACAATTTTGCATAATTCACGAAGTAAAACTGTGGCATTTCGTACTGAATTCACTTAAATATATGAAATTTAAAGTGTATAAAAACAATTTCAAGTCGTTACTTCTCGATTAAAAACGCTCTTGTGAGCAGTATTTTATGGACACTTTATCTATATCCAAAGAACTTCTAGGTTTAGAAGCGTATCAAATATTTATGACTTTGGATTCTTAGCAATTAACCAAGTTTCTTTTTAATTAGCTGCGTAGCTAGAATTACGACAAAACAGGGTGTTCAGCGAACTTGAAAACCTGGAATTCTCCTTGAATTTAATTTTTCCTCTAATTTTTTCCCCTTTAAATTAGTTATTTTGTTGAAATGCGAAAAGTAATTTAAATCTTTTAGTCTGTTATGAAAGAAACAACTCATTTAGAAGAAATCTTGCTACTGAAAAGTTTTTTATTTGTCAAGATATAATTTATGTTTTACTCATTACAGAATAAATAAAGAGATTTCTACACTGTAAAAAAAGTTGGTGCAAATTTACATCCTGCGACGATGGAAATAATTCGATCGGTGTAGCACATAGTAAATAAGCAGAATTCCGTAAAAATACATTCTTTTGTTCTCAAACTACGTCCGCCATAAAGAAATACATGCAGGACGTTTTCCCGTCGTCGACCGTGAAATTAGGTACGGGTCGGAAATCTCCGAAATTTCTTTGAATTTTGTCTTCAGCTTTTATAATCGAAAAGATATTTAGAAATTTGGTTCCCCTAAAACTTTTCGGTGATTCAAATTTCAATATCTTTTTCATCTTTGACTTATGATTATCAAATTTCGCTGACTTTTCACTGATTTGCAGTTTTTCTTTAACCTACAGCCACCTTGCTACTATTCACAACTTTTTACACACAAATTTAAAAATTCATTTTTATCGAGTGAAAGAACAAATTATTTTCACATATTCAACGCGACATAACCAAAGATTATCTTTGACATAACGTGCAAAACAACGTCATACTTCAGAGTCCCGAATTGTCAAAATTTACGTCCTACACATAATTCTGCGGCGTTCGTCAGGGCGGACTTACTCCCTCGCGACAGAAAAGCACACATAGTCAAAATTTACATATACTTTCGTAGACTTAAAGCCCCAAGTAAAATTATCATCTCACGTAAACTTACTATGTCCCACGCTGATCGAATAATTTCCATCATCGGACGTAGTAATTTTACAGTCGACTGCAAATGGAACAACCCTCGTTCTATTTTTACA
>CAKNWT010053856.1:0-14602 GCA_932066315.1 Andricus coriarius | reverse complement strand
TACAAAATTAGGAGCATGGTGTAGTTTGCAGTTCGTCTTCTACTACTTTTATGCTTACACAGCTAGAGCTACCATGTATTTATTTATAGGTTCTTAGTCGCTTGCTTCCTGATGGTCCAGAAAGTTTCTTACAATGCGACATGTGTTTAGTAAAACTGCCTTCTGAGCTGCTGCCAGTACCCTACTGACTCCTAAAAGTTTAAGATGTTCAGTGCATCTTGCGTGGACATTGCCTGTAGCCGAAGTCACAATAGGATGAATAGATGCATGTTTCACATTCCTCCATATTGCCTTTACTTCATGTCTTAGCTCGCTATACTTGTGGATCTTGGTTGTGTAGGTTGCCTGTAAGTTTCGGTAAAGTGGACAAGCAATGTCGATGATGTAGACTCTTCCACCTTTTTTTCTCGCATGACGATGTCCGGCCGATTGGCTCTGATGTAATGATCCTTCTGGATAGTAACATCCCAATATAAGATGTAATCTTCATTTTCTAAAACGGGCATTGATATATATTTATAGAAAGGCATCCATTCTGTTAAGAGTCCTAGATTTAGGGCAAGCTGTTGATGTATAATTCCCGCCATATTATTATGCCTGTGCGTATATTCTCTTTGAGCCATTACGCGACAACCATCAATGATATGCTCGATGGATTCGTTGGTATCTCCACATAATCGGCACCGGTCAACCACGTCTTGATGTAGCACTTGTTTTCGATAATTTCTGGAGCTGACAACCCTGTCCTGTTTTGCAATAACGAATCCTTCCGTTTCTGGACACAGGACGCCCTTTCTCAGCCAAATATCGGCTTTCTGTCTCCATTGCGTTTCTAATTCCTCTATAGTTTCTGCCCTGGTACTCAAGGCCTCTTCAGTTCAAGGGTTATTATTATTATTTTGGGTTTTGGTATTATTAGTTTGGGTTAAGACCGTAATAGCCCCTGATGCTTGGGTAATCCCGTTGCTTCCCCTTGTGAGCCTAAGCGTGACCCCAAAGCCCTCTTCATAGGGAGATGACCGCAGCCACGCTGTTGGCTGATATCTCGGACTCACTGATGCAGTAATTGCCTGTGAGTGTTAGACGTTTCCCCGCAATCGCAGGACAATGACAAATGATTTGAGTAGCTGTCTCATTATCCTTTCCGCACAGGCGACAGAGAGGACTTTCCGCAAGCCCTTTCTCATGTCTGTGATATCCGAGGTTCCCATGTCCTATAAACTTTTCTTTTAGGACTTTGATTTCGTTTCTCCAGAGCTTGAGTATTGCCCTTGCTCGGTTAGAATTAAGCTTTGAGCCCAAGAGTGTTTTGGCCTGTCTGCAACCAGAGACCAAATCCCACTCATTCTGATATTCTTCAGTCAACCAACTGTTAATTTCTTCAGTGTCTGACCAACTGGAAATACCTACAACTGGGTCGGGTCCAGTAAAATTTTTTCTTTCTTATAGTTTGTCTAGCATATCCGATATCTCCTTGCCCTTGATACGGTTGTGTCCAGGGATCCATAGCCGAGTAGCTCGATTTTCCGTCGCTAACATATTTAGTGCCTCAAAGCATTCCCAAAGTAACAGCGACGTGGTCGTTGTTCCATTCAAGGCCAATATAGCAGCCCTGCTGTCTGAGAAGATACGGATGTTTCTTTTGTTGTCATACTCTTTTGGCTTGTAGGTGCGCTGGAGTATGGCCATAATCTCAGATTGTCGAATTGCGCCTTAGGGCCTCATCTCGACTGTGAAACCCATTCCATTCCTTTTACGATATACACCGCCTCCTGATTTCTCCTCGTTCATGGAGTCATCTGTAAACCAGTTGTCTCCGTCACTGGGCAGGTGTGCGTCGCCGTTAACCCATTCCGTCTTCGTGGATAGGCTAACTCGATACTTCTTGTCGAAGAGGTAGCGAGTGTCCATTTTGTCCCTGGGCGTGTTCAGGGTCGGCCTCCTCGCGATGTCGACTGGGATATTCGCTGCTGTAGAGATCCGTCTGTCATTTAGCAAATTTAGTCTCCAGGCCGCTTTCGCAACCACGGCCTTGATGGTGAGATGGAGGGGCTCCGAACCTATTAGTGCCGCCAGTGCCATCGTGGCATCGTGCACCAGTGATGCCTCTCAAAATCAGTCCCCTGATCCTTTCCAGTCGAGCCTTCACAGTGGACAGCTTGACCCTGCTCCACCAGACCACCGCCGCATAGGTTAGCGTGGGTCGCAAGATCGCTTTGTAGATTCACATGAGTGTCTTCAGTTTCAAGCCCCAGTTTTCCCCTATGGCTCTCCTACAGAGCCATAGAGTGGCTACTACCTTCTTGCACTTGTTTTCCAGGTGCTCGTTCCATAACAGCTTCTTATCCATAATTACTCCTAGATATTTAGCTCGTTCTATGATTTCCATTTGTTGTCCTCCAAGTTTCAGTGTACTCGTGGTTCCCACTTATACCTTCTGGTGACAACAAACGCGTCTTGTCTTACTCGGATTGACCGATAGTCCAGTTTTCTTGCACCATGAATCCACTATCATCAGTGCTTGCTGCATTACTCCGAAAAGCGCATCCAGGTGGTGGCTATCCCGAATCAACGGTTCCACATGAAGTGTTATCACCCTTAGTCGTAGTCAGATTCCTGGTGACCAACATGTGGCATGCCCATTCCACGACAGCAGTAGGCACACCACGTGTGATCTAGGCCGCCCTGATCACCTATCCGGAGGTGTTATTAAAGGCTCCTTCGATTTCCTTAAAGTTTCCAATCGCGAGGCCTTTCTCCTTCAGTTGTCCTTCAATTAGGTTTACTGCTCCGCTTAGGGCCTTCTCTGTCGAGTGACCAGCCCTATAGGCGTGTTGCTCTTTGTGTAGTGGCCTCCTTGACAAGACCTACTCGCGGATATATCTATCCGCAAGTCTTTCCACTGTTTTTAGTAGGAAAGATTTTAGGCTGATGGGACGGAAATCCTTGGGTAAGGTGTAACCGATCCTACCTGCTTTCGAAATAAAGACTACTCTCGTACCCCTCGATGCCGCCAGGACATGTCCCAACGTCACACTAGGGCTAGTCAGTCTCACTAGCGACCCTATGATGATCTCTCCAGCCCTCTGTAAAAGGACTGGATAGATGCCATCTGGGCCGGGAGGCTTGTAAGGACCGAAGTACATCAGCGCCCACCTGACCCTGGCAGGGGTGACAATCTCTTTGGCTGGCCGCCGTTTCGGACCCAGTTGGGCCGCAGGCTACTTTGGTTGCCTCTGAGGTGTTGTCCCCATTTCTCCAAACCTTGAAAAACTTTCGAGAAAGCAGCTTATCCAGTCTAGCCGCCTCAGCTCTCTTCTCGATGTCTGTGCAAAAGTTGGTCCAACTCTCTTGCTTTGCCTTACGTATTGCACCCCTGTATTTATCCCTCATCGTTATGAATGAGGTCCATAGTCGACAATTACTTTCATAAGTAGCTTTGATCGCTTCCGTGAAAATGTTGGCTGCCATCTCCAGGGTACCCGCGTCTCGAATTGACCTGGGAACCTCTGAAAGTTCAAATCTTAGCTCCGTGGAAAACTGATCCCAGTCCGTTCTTCTTGGATTTCTGGCCCATTTGGGGCTAGCGGGTACAATGGATTCCAATAGGAACTGTATCTGTGAGTGATCTGAGAGAGTGTGTTCATATGAAACTCTCCACCTCTTGATATTATCTCTAAAACTACTGGTACAGAGAGTGATGTCAATAACTTCCTCTCTGACCCAACTACGGAACGTCGGGGTTGGTCCCCGTGTTCAGAATATATAAATCAGTGGTGGGTAGGTATTCCAGTAGATCATTACCTCTTGAGTTGATGTCCGTGCTACCCCACAAAGTATGGTGGGAAGTAGCATCGCATCCCAGCAGAAGAGGAATACCTCTCACCTTGCAATATTCCACCAGTGTACATACCTCCTCTGGTGGGTTTGTATCGCTGTCATAAGGAAAATAACCGAACCCAGAACTAGCCTTCCTATTCATTTGAGATCCGTGGCTATCAGCATCATATCTCTCGAACGTAGCTCAAGCAGCGGGACATCGTGTTAACTCCCTTTGCTAGTATGCAGGCCCTTGGTTTGGCCGCCTTGGGGTCCCTGTAATAAAAAAGACCAGCCCCCTTAATCCCCTTATGGTATCTCGAACTAACCAAGGTTCTTGGATCGGCGAGATACATGTGTGCCTCGCAGCCGTGCCCCACTAAAGAACTGTAGAGGCGCCTTTGCTGTGATGCAAGTTAATTTGGGTAATATGAAACCAAGAGCAGTCATTTAGATCTGCTCCCGATCTTCCTGTGTTCCTGTGTCCCTGCTGGCAACCCTAAAGTTGACGTGTCCAAAGTGATTGAACGGCCTATTATTGAGTACCCCAGACTGGTCTTCCAGTTCACCCGGGAACCACGCAGTAGCCCTTATCATCTTCTGCAGCAACTCAAACCTACTCACCTTAAGAGCTGCACCTTCCCACGGCTTTGTCTCGACCACTGCTTTAGCCGCTAGGTTAGCTGCCACAAATACGAAGACCCCTTCCCTGCAGAAGGAGGTCACGAATTTTGGCCATTGATCTGGGGAAACTCTTTCGAGCGCCCTCCAGGTAGCCTCCCTGAAGTTCTCGTACTGCTCCGTAGTGAGCATTGAGTCCGGGCCGCCTTGTGCCTCTTCGAAGTTTTAGCCACCCCCGGTGGGGTGTCCTCTGAGCCCCTACCTCTCTTCAGGGCCTCAGTTCTGGATGTCGGCGCTGTAGTTTCCGACGTTTCAGCTCCCGCTGCTCTGCTAGCCTGCTACACTTGCCTCTTCAATCTCCTTTTCAGGTAACCGGTGATGCGTTTCTTCTTGTTAGGTGACTGATTGGCCTCTCCCGTTATCATAGCCTCGTTCACAGGGTCCGTCGATACCGCAGGTCCCGAGGGAGCTAGCGGCACAGCCGCCACCTGAATTTGGCTTGCCGGAGAGACAGATGTGTAGGAAAGGGGTATGTTAGACCCTTTAAGGCCCAATCCCCCCCCCCCTCCCCTACGCCACCTACCTTCCTCCTTCCTTCGATTTTTCGTTTGTTTTTGCGTGATTCATTTTGATCCCACGCGAAGCTAGGGAAGTAAAAGGTTCGCCCCTGCAGAGCCCCGCATGCAGGAGTAAGACTTAATTACTCGGGGAGGTCGTCCGGTGTTCCCGAGAGGCCATTAGGACACCTTCGTATCCCCTAGGTGCCAAAGTGACACGAGCATGATCGCTCTACACCCATGGCTTACGGGGATAGTCACATTGAGTGCAACACTCAATGTTCAAATATCCGCTTGCAGACCACCATAACAAACGGAGGGATGTTTTTTTGTCGCTATGTGGGCCGCAGGTAATTCCTGTCCCGATTTCAAAGCTGTAAAACGGTCCGGGGGGGCCTCGACCCAGGGATCCAGAAATTTTGAAATTGTCAGCATATTTGTGGTAGCTGCAATGTTAAAGTTCACTTCCAAAGTCAGAGGTGAACAAATTCAAGATGAGGGGTGCCACTCTTGATCCCTCACTAGTCACAAAGCCCACCATTACTATTAATAATTCTGTGTGACCGTTTATTAAAATTGGATTTAAACTATTTGATGACAGAGTTGGACACATTAAAGGATTTTAACTTTTGTAGGAATAACTTATGGTTAACCATATCAAAAGCCTTCGACAAATCAAACAGGACTACTATCGTGATCTCCCTATTATTAGACAGTGCACATAAAATAGAAACTTGGGCGGAAGTCTTTCGCAGAAGTAGGTTATAGAAACGTTGAGAACTGGGCAAATAACAGCCTTTTTCCAGATATCTGAGAAGATACCAACCTGGAGGGAAGTTTTATAAATATGCAATAAAACAGGAAAGATAATTGGAAGGGCAAGTTAAATAATTTTCATTAATATTCCATCAGTTCCAATGGCATTCGATTTGATTTAAAGTGGGTTTTCGAAGTATTTCAGGTGTGACGTCATCGAAAAAGAAGTCAGTCATTAAATGTTGAATTAGGAGGGGTAGTGGAAGATGATGATGATAGGTCTGGAACTGGGAATGTAAAAAAAGTGTTTAAAAGGTCATTAGGCGGAAAACTACTATCTTGGCAACCGATTCCAGGACCGATGGAAGATCCTCATTCGGCCTAATACGTAACCCGTTAATCTCAAAGGTAGTTTAAAGCGCAGCTTGCTCCTGGTAGTTTAGGGAAGCTTCAAGTGAGGCAACCTTCAATTTCAGCGAGTTTGCCTTCGTCTTGATATGAGTAGCCTGATCCGCATTGCTAACAGTAGAACTTTCAAGCAAATTTATTCTGCGAGAATTATCTGACATGTCTGTCTTAATTTCCTGAACCGTAGTCTTAATATTTGTAATTCACTCATGCTGCTTAGTTTCGAATTCCTTAGAAGGGTTTCCAGTCTGTTCCTGTGCATGCATGGCCGCTTCCCTCTGAGATTGTAAGACCACACTGTGAATCGCCCCAAAATATCCAGGCGACAGGGCCGCAGCAGTGCACAGGCGCAGGACAAACTGTTGTAAGTCCTTACCGACAGGGTCGATATCTCTACTTAGCAAGGAGCTTTGATCTATACCTGGAGAGGTGTCGCAAGCATTCGGTGATTTTCTGTTCGCTTCATGCAGCAAACAGCGCTGAGCGATCCTTTGGATATTGACTTATAGCACTCAGTACAAGCACCCATAGTTATACGTATTAGCTGACGAGAGCTGTCGAACTCCGAAACTGGAAAACAGTCTTTTAAGCATCAAAGAGCCCAAAAATAACCAAATGCAACATATACACTGCACTCCGAACAAATTAGGGCAAGAATAGAGGCAGACGAAACGAAGCACACTTCAAGAACCGAACAGGGCCGCATTCACATTCCCGGTCGGCCGGAGTCGAGAACTCGATCACGAATAAGGTTCGTTTCTCGAAGTACTGGAGAACGATGTCAACCCTCGATTGTGCAATAGAGACTACTGTTCGAAGATTGTTCCAGAAAATTCAGTACTTGTCGGCAGAGTCGCAGCCAACACGTTAAGAGCGAAAAGGCTCTTAGTAATTCACTTTTAGGGCCGCATTGTGTATGTGGAGACACGTCTTTCCCGCGTGAGTGGGAAACCTGGATAGTATGTCAACGATATTATAAGCCTGGATAAGGCATCTCACTAGCGAACCTATAATAAGTTCCAAGAGCTAACAAAATGCCATTGGTTAAAAAGAGACATAGCTGTCTCTATCTCTTTTTCACGAATGGCATTTCTTTAGTTCTGGGAACTTATTATAAGTTCGCTAGTAAGATGCCGCATCTAGGAATATAATAGCTTTGAGTATGTGTTCTAGGTACTCTGTGTTTGCATGACACGCTGTGAACCTATCGCTGGGAACTTCTTGACGTGAAATGCGGTCACGATATACTATGGTGGAAATGGCAGCGTCTCGGCATGCGAAAATAAAACCCTCTGTACCTTAATTAAGTCCTGGTGATCTGTGGAAAGCAAAAGTTTGCTCCTTCGACAAGGACTGTTTTTCTACATTTTTGTGAAAATTTCCATGCATTTACTTGTCGAGGCGCTGTTGGCGGAATTTTTCAACTCCTGCTTTCTTTACTTTGTCCACGCTCGCCTTGATCTTACGTGTGTCGATATAAAGGGCTTGAAGCTCCTCTTTCGGCCATGGAACCACCCCGAACGAGTAGAGTAGAACCGGAACGCACGCATGTTAGTCGCAGATACCTTGTTCAACACCGACAGATTCGAAGATTAAACCTGTCGAAGAAGACCTTGTATCTGCTTTAGAGAGACTCTTTTACTGAGTTTACGACCTGAATGCGACACTCAGGCACGCCCAGGTATGTATAGGGCCCTCCAGTGTCAAGATGTCTAATAACACTTAAATGCACAAGCTCAGGTTCCCCGGGAGCATCAGTAATCCGTCCGCCCTTCAGATGAATTTTGGTACAATTGTCCAATCCAAAGTCCATACCAATCTCTCCTGTGTACTCCTTGATGATATTTAAAGCACTCTGAAGTTGCTTTGAACTAGAATCGTAGATCGTCAGGTAACCCATATAAAATACATGAGTGACCTTATGCTCGCGATGATTATTGTCGCCGCAGAGATATCCAGGAGAATTGCGTAGTGAGAGAGATAGTGGCAGAAGTGTGATGCAAAAGAACCGAGGACTCATGGTGTCGCCCTTAAAGACGCTCCTCTGGTAGGTGACGCTGTTTGTTGTCACTATGTGTGGATGAACCTTCAAGCTTTCCAACAGACAGGTGATAAGTCTGTGAAAGCTTTCCGGTAATCTATTTAGGTTATCGACTGGCGTCGCTGATGGGCTGCCGCGTCTTTGCAGACGCACCTATCAATTAGCAGGTTCTTTCGGTAGCCCGCTACACCTTTTTTCGAGCTACGATGTTCGTACATCTCTCCACGTAGGCGGAATTCTTCGAACAGTCCTGTCGTTTAGGATACCTGTAACCCTCTTATACAACGTGTTCAAACAAGTTACTGGCCTGTAGTTCCTTGGGTTGGACAATACGGCTTTCTAAGGTTGGAGTATAGTTCGTCTTAACACTAGCCACTGCGGAATGGGCGTCTCCGACTTTAAATATGAGGCGGGGATGCGAGCCAGATGATGGTGCGTAGAAGTGAACTTCTTCCACTAGAAGTTCTAGATACCATCTGGTCCTCCAGCGGAAAAGTTCTTCGAGCCCCTAAGTGCATTGTTCACCTCTTTGACAGTATTTGATGGACATGCTTCCTCAGATGTTATGAGGTTGTCGCAAAGCTCCCTGAAGCGGATGATATTGCGGATGATCAATTCCACCGCTCGCTCTTTTGTATACTTCTTAAGTCAGATAACACCGGCATTTTGAGAATTATGTGCTGCTTGATTGTGCGCAGTTTTAACTTGTTCAGTGTGTGGTGATAGACCTTCAGTTTGTGTGCGAACTTTCGGGCCCTTTCTGTGAGCGACCTACCAGATATTACGTAGTCAGTCACACACTGAACACGGGACGCATTCTGTCTTGCCCATCCAATCTTGTGGTTTAGTTGGTGCCAGCGTCTTTTGGTCTTTTGATTCATCATCTGTTTTAGCCTTCGATTTGAATCACCCAAAGCTCGCCTCGCACCATGAACTAAACAATTCATGGTCCAGAGGTCGCTTCCTCTGAGATATCCTCACGAAGGGAGGCATCCATTTTAGCCAGATTTTGGCACTTAGGATGAGTCTCAATATTAATGTTTCTAAATGTCCTGAAATCCCCATCATCTCTCAGGGGGTGCCGGCTTTCCATTGTTGATCTTAGTGTGGCTTCCTCTTCGCTTGCGACTGGATCATACAGGGTTGGGGAAGCGATCTGGGTGCTTTTGCCACCACAGAGTGTGCATGCACCCCATAAAACCTGCGTGTCGATTTGTCCCCTCAGTGTGAGCGTTTCGCCGATTCATTGCCGTGTTTCCATCTAAATCATTTTCAGCACCCCGAACTCTAGGGTCATCCTTGTAAAGCCCGCTACTGCTTAATAATTATTGTAACCGTATTCAACAGAAACCCCCGGTACGGGTACACTCTATCCGCAAGCTGAGGACGCATCCGGTTACAATAATTAGTAAGCAGTCGTGGACATTTGTCCAGGGATGGTCCCAAAGGAATAACCCCTAAGCGGAGGCGTAACAACCGTGCTTTACTGTCGGCTCTTGCATTTCTCAAAGTTTGAAGCCGATATTTCACGTGTAAAAGAAGTTCTTAGGTTAAAAAAATGCACCCAGTTTTCATTTCGTTAAAAATAATTTTTCGCGAAATTCCTCCTCGAATAAAGTACGTAAACGTAGTTTATTGTCTTCTCATACAATTAACAAAGTTTCAGTCCGATATTTTATTTAGAAAAAAAGGTCTTAGATTTTTTTTAAATTCAGAAAATTGAAAAAGTGAGGCCGGTAAGGGAGGTATTTATGCGTGTCACATGCCCGTAATAGATGTGCACACGCCTTTTGCAAAAATAACTAGATTTTGCAAAACGGCCAATTTTGCCGGTTTTTGTTACTTTTTAAGGGAACAAATCAAATAATTTCAATGTGCGGCCTACTAAATTAAAGATCTTTTTAAGACCTTCAATTTATATTTAAACTTTATTTTTCGCAAATCAATACCTTGAACGCAATCTCCCAAAAACTTGATTTCGCCAAATTTTAACATTGCGCAATTCCTCCTGAACGAATATTTTTGCCTGAAAACATACAAGCCTTCATCCCAAGCATCAACACTACATGCTGGCATACCTCGTTTCCATTCTAAAATTTTGTGGTGAAAAAATGCTTCATTCCCTGAACTACCAGCCTCCAAGGCAAGGCATTGAGCTCTCGAGGCCTTGAATTTTGGCCGCCTTGCTTTGCCTCGAAATGCGAGGTCTCGAGCTATCCTTCCTTGCGTTTCTCGGCCTCCGCCTTGCCATTCCTCGTCTCGAACGGCATCACTAGGGTTGAAATACAATCATTGAAGTCACTTTTAGTAAATTTGTTTTCATGTCACTTTTTAATCACTTTTTTAGTAAAAACTCTCTGTACTTACTTTTTTAAGAAAAAGTCACTGTATGCGGAGAAAAAAAAATAATTTGGTCGAAGTGTGTTGTATTACATTGTAGAGTATTGTGGTACTTGAAAAAAATAATCCCACAGGTATTCGTTTCTGGGGCAAGTCAGTACATCACATTCACAAAGTATCTGATGAGCTGTCTCCTCACGAAAATCACATTTTCGAGAATCCTCATGTTGGTCCAGATTTTGTCAGTCGGCAGTGTCCAGTAAGCATCCCTACTACGACATTATTCTGCCTTATTTCCATGTTCAAGAGTGCATCAGTCCTCTTAGTACATGTACCATATATGCAATTCTGAAATCTAATTCCGGTGTTAAACTCCGAAAACGAAAGCATAAGAATCGCAAATGTTAATCATTTTTTTATATTTCCCCAGCTGTATGTCAAGAAAAATATTAAACTAGACCGTGACGCCGCCCAGAAGCGAAGAAGGCGGCGTGCCGCCCACCACCGATCAAAGTTGCACAAATCGTCGCAGCGGGTCGAAAGTCTGTCGACGCAACCCTCTACCGAATAGTAAGTTTGTAAGGCCTTTCTCAGGCAAAAACGGACATTTTTAACTATATCATCTTTTTGCAAGCAAGTGTATGTGAAAGGGAAGGGTATCGGCGAAGTAGAGTGACTAGGGAGAGGGTGATGTGTGTAAATTTGTGAGGAAGCGGGATTGTTGAGAGTTGCTTACGCGTGTTTGAGTGCAAATGTTTGTATGAAGAGAGGAAGTTAGGTAGTGAAAATGATCAACTATGTTTTGTGTATCACTCGAAACATGAACGACGTGGATTTTACGGTAATCTGATCTCGTGTGTACTTAAAGATGTGGGATTGAGTATTAGTGTATTATATGTGGATGATTTTATGTATAACATCGCCCAATCCATCACTTCGACTTACTTAGCTGCAAGCATTCTTCAATGTACCTAATAATTGATATCACGTACGCATATGCTTCTAGAGTTCGTGCCTCTGCCTTAGAGATGCAGTAGTACCCGAAAATCGGTATCTGTTCATCTTCAATCTCCACGTCGTTTTGCCCATATTCTTCATTGAATGCGACCCACATTTTATGATGCGCAGCATTTCTGAATTGGAAAAACAGCCTTATCCTAATGAAAGCTGGTTCGTTCGTATTCTGATTAAGTTGTAGGACTCTGTCTACTGGTGATAGACGTAGATGGATAGTTCCATACGTGAACTCTCGCAGATATTCCAGTGATAATCGTGTAACAACGGTAGTTGTGTTTGGCCTAATGGAATTTACCAGGATCAGAAAACAGGAAACAAGTTTCAGGCCGCACGGTTGAATATTTTTGTCTGATGTTTTGCATACGTCATCTGCATAGTATTCTGTTTTGCCGCTTAGTGTCGGTTTTTCGAAAAAATGTTTATATTTTGTTCAATAATCGAAAACTTAAGTACAATAGCAGTGACGCTCATGGTTAGCATTACCTGCACTTTCCCCGCGTGACAGTGGACCCTTGGGCAATCGTTCGCGGCAGATATCTCGCTGTGAATCGAATCAGCCGGAACGAATGACCCTTTCATTGTTATGAGCTTAGGGCCAGCTGCCAAAACTGAAATTATGAAAACATGGCTTGATTTAATTTTAATTTGCAGAATTAAATTATCCATATGATTAGATGAGAGTGAAAAAAAAATTCATGAAAATCGGTTAATATTCGCAGTAATAATGGAAATGTTGAAGTGCATACATATGTATAGCTGTGCTGAAAAGTTGGCACCTACTCCCTAAGTCTGAATTAGTAGTAATCAGTTAAAAACTATTGATTAGGAAAGTTAATTGAGCCGCATATCACAATTAGAATTCAACAAATCAAAAACAAACAAATTAACATTTTATCTACAGATGATCAGAAGGAATTAAAAGAATATAGTTCTTTTAATACTTTTGTTCTTGCTTTTTTTTGTCAAATTTCAAAAATTATTGAATTTATGTTAAAAAAATTTAATATTCATACCATTTTCCGTATAGCATTTAAAATGGATTCAATAATACCTTTTTGTAAAGATGTATGTATGTATGTATATCATTAAGCTATTTTCCCTTTCGGCGAGCCTCTAGGGGTAAGCGTGACACTACCCGATTCGGGTAGTGTTTTTTAGGTGGATAGTTTCTTGTAGTAAATAACTACAAGTGTGGGCTCACCACACCCACGACCTTTAAGATACTTTAGATAAATTTGAAAAAGGTGGTGTTTACAAGATCACTTGCAAGATCTGTAAGATGACTTATGTGGGACAGACTGGCAGACTTCTTAATACTAGGGTGGAGGAACACAAAAGTGATGTTCGTTTGGGACGCTGTTATAAGAGTGTTCTTGCTAGACATACGAGAGGGTTTGTTGATATTGACCATGAGTTTGACTGAGATAATGTTGAAATTTTACATAGTGAAAGTAATGAAAGAAAGAGAGAATTCATGGAAATGCTTTATATTAAAAAACAAAATAAGTTGTCTATTGATTTGAGAACATATTTGGATAAATTAAACAAAAGTTATTCTGGTATGATTAATTACATTTAGCAATAGATTTTCATGAGTCATGACTTTCTCTTATTTCCTGTTCAATCCTGTTCATAACGGATTTTCCTTTAGACCCATACTTAGTTCTCAGGTATACAGGATTTGCCTTTATACCCACACTTGGTTCTCAGGTATCCAGGAGGTAGCATCGTATTTTCGTTGCTGTTCCCACCTGGTCTAAGTTTTCTTACCTTGACAAGGGTGATGTGTGAGCACCGAAACGTTGGTGAATATTATCCATGCTTTTTTATTGTGATTTCAAAGTAATAAAAATAAAAAAGACGAAAGAAATAAAAAAGAGAAGGAAGGGGATTTGGTTGGTTGCCTTCTCTTTTTTATTTTTGTCCAAAGAAACCAATTTGTATTTTGTTTTCAGGAATTGCAATAGGAGCATTTTGTGGTGTTTGTCCAAATTTTATCGTAAGCTTCTTGGTTTATTTTTAGGAATTTATACATTTACTTGAATGTTGGACGTTAAAGGGGATTTTGAATTTGATTTTAATGTAATTTAAGATTCTTAAATTTCATAGTTTCCTCTTTCAAAAACAAAAATTAGAATAATTTTTTCCGTTTATATATGGATAGAATATTTACTACTCATATTCTTAACCCCATTTTTTCTTTGATTTAAATGCATTTTAATCTTATTTCAATTTTCATTATTTGAAATTCAAGTGCACAAGGTGAAAACGATCATTTTTATCGGCTTAGTATTTGAATTAATTGAGTAGGTGTCAACTTTTCAGCACAGCTATACTTTTGTATGGACTTAAACATTTCCATTATTACCGCTAATATTAATCGACTTTCATGAATCTTTTTTAATTTTCTTCTAATTATATGAATAAACTAATTCTGCTAATTAAAATTGAATCAAGCAATACTTTCATCATTTAATTTTTTTAACCCCAATTAATCTCATGAAAATTAAAAGAGTCATTCATTTTGGATAATTTTTTCACCTGAAAAAAAGGCAAATTTTTCATCTGACAGGTTCGACATACTCTGACGAACGTAAAAATGGGCGCTTGCCAGGTGTGAGTGGAAGAGGTGAGCGGTGGTGACCTGGCAAAGGTGCCAATTTTTACGGTTCATTGTCGTGACCCGAAAAAGTTTGAAAATTTGTGTACATGTAGAAGATGACATATCAATAACACTTGTGAATTGGCATGCACTTACCTGGATGTAAAGGTGCTGGCAAGCACATTCAAAGTTTTTGAAAATTCAGGTAAAATTTCTTGATATTGATTTTACAGCAAAAAGTTTCAAACAAAAGTTGTTCTACTTTGAAAAATGCATATTTTCATTCTTATATAATTTTTTGATAAAATTGATACATTTAGAGAAAAAATCGATTAAAGAAATGCCAGAACAACCAAAAGCTGTTTTTCTGTACAGCAAGTCATTTTTTTAGAAAATTGTCCAGAGAGAAAAAATACTCCCCAGCAGGTGTACTCCAACATT